>JABFOV010000914.1:0-18446 GCA_022817685.1 Aradophagus sp. ZL-2020
CCTAATATGTTTTGCATGTTTAGTTCACCTTATGATGTCTTCGGTTATGTATACTCTCTCTTTTTTTTTTGATATAAAGCGGATGGAGGGGGACAAGGATAGGTGATGGTTCGCTGTGAAGGTGTGTGTGACTATAGAAAAACTTCCTCGTACTTCTTGATATAATGTTTATGTTGTTTTCCCGCCCGGGCCGGGGTGCACCGCCCCCCCCCCCCCCCCCCCCCCCGATCCAGCAATTCCAGCTCCGTCCGAACAGTCACGGGCCGAATCGACAAAAAATTTTCGCCGACCAATTTCGCCTCGCCTCCGATTTATCAAATAATGGTCGCACGGCTGGCGAACCAATGCATTCCATTTTCAATGAAATTGTCTTTCGTGCGATCAAACATTATCTCGGCTCGTTATCTCGAGCCTTAGATTGCGCCGCGGAAACGCAATGGAAATGTCGCTTCCGCGGAAACGGAATAAATGATTGGCTTTTTCGTTCCGTCTGCACAGCTCCCCCCTCCCCTCTCCCCCCTACACGTATCTTTTTATTGCTTACGGTTTTTGCGAATAAGTCGATTTGACGACCGGCGGTTGTGGTTTTGAAATGAGAATGTGGTTGCACAAAGTGTTTCGAATATCAAAAAGAATTTCAAATGGTTTTATATGCGTTTCAACGGCAGAGAAGACCGATCGGAGGAATCTTTTTAAGGAATTAGAGTGAAAGTTTAGTATGTCAAATGTATAAATTTCTGGGAAAGATCAATCAGAGATGTTATATACGGAGAAAAAATTTAAAGCTATTGCAGTTTACAATAATATTATTGCATTGTGTAAAAAGAGACTAGAGTAAAATTGTGACTAATATGAAGCAAGCTTCATTTTTTTTAATTCCGAAGAAAAAATGAAGAGTTCTAAAGTTCCTTGAAACACAAATGATAACTAACTCCACGCGGTCTCCAAAGTTTTCCAACAAGTTGAAGAAAATTAACTCGAAAGTAATAACTTTTTATTGCGGTATCGTAAGTACGACTTTATAAAAAAAAAATATTAAATTGTCGTGAAACCGCGCTACTCAGAAATATAATGTTTTCGTTGGATTGCAACAATTATTGACAATACTTTGTTTCGAATAGAAATCTGTGGCAAAATGCGCTGCGCTACATTCTCTGTTTCGATTGGACGCGGTCTTTTTATGTAAACGGAGCGTCGCAGCTGACCAATTGCAGTTCCCACGGAACAACGGCTGGCAAATTAATACGCCCGGGCGAAATCTTTTGGCCGAGAAATAATAAGTTAGCCGCGGAATCGTTACGCTGATCTAATAAGAACTTTGTCAGTGGCGAATTTCCATATGAATGGAACGGGCAAACGCAGAACTCGCAATGTATCCAGGGATGTGGAGTAGAAATAGCTGCAATTATTATGTAAATGGCGTTCGGGTTTGAAACTGTTAAATTGCTACAAGCAAAATTACATGCTTCCGCAAGACCGCGCTCCGCTTCGCCCAAGTTTAAATTGTGGTTTCGATACGCACGCCAATTGGTAATCCATCTCCTCTGATTTCTCGGTAACATAAATCGAAACATAATACGACCCAGAACCGGGCACCGGCACCGACAGAACGAATCATCTTCCCTATTGTTGCGCTGAGAAAAGTCTGTCAATAAGCATCCCATAAATAATCATGAAATCGAATCGGAACTTACATTTCCGTTCGGATATTTCTGAATGCGGATTTCAAGGGCTTTATGTAAATATCCCACCAAATGTGACAAACGTGTTGCAAAACGTGTGGACCCAATGTACGGGAGCGCGCGAAACTTTTTTCCACCGAAATAAGGCGAATAAATAAAAGTCACGACGTGTCAAAACATTTTTGAATTATTCATGCCAAAATATTGCAGAATCGTCGGATCCAAGCTATTAAAGTGTTGTAAAGTTCAATCCTGATTATGCTGAAAGTATCATTTGAAAAGGTTAACTCGCAGTAAGTCATTTCCACGTTCAGCAACGCAAACTTTAGAGTTCAATTTCAAATTCAAATTTCCAGCCTAATCTTGCTATATACGACGCGTATTCCCTCACGTATCATATTTTCAGAATCAAATGATACATTATTTATCCGTGTACCTAAATTTAATCCTCGACATAATAGTTGTACTTCTTATTTTACGTGGATATAAAATGTCATAATAAATTGGATCTTTTTTATCATCGTAGAAATATCTTATAAGACGATCGGTTCATAATTTGATATTGTCAGATACTATTTAATCTAATACAAAAGTTTGATGAAACGTTATGATGAGATTAAAGAGCCGCGAATTCGCGGAATGAAACTATAAAAGAATTTGCAATCAATTCACAATTACAAAAATGTTAAAAGAATGTTTAATATTTCTAAGTTGATAAAAATACATAAGTTGATGTATAATATATATGTATTAAATTTCACCCTGCAATTTAATCGTCAACTTTTTTCCAGGTCAAAAACAATTCACTTACGGTTCCACCCCATGTAATTTCATTTCTCGAGCGTTTAATATTTCGACGCAACTGCAACATTGCGGCATTTTTGCCGGCAATTTTCTCATTTCCTTTTCTCCCCGCCTCCTTTTTTCGCCCCCAAGTTTCCATTAACTACTTCATTCAGTAATGAGTTTTACAACTAAACTTGTCGTTGAGAATTCGCAGTAGTAGGTTGAATCAAAGGTGACATCGGGATTAAACCTTTTTGAAAGCAGTTACCCGCAGGAAACTTCATGCTCTTGGATCGCATTTGGCGCAAATCGCTATTCGCCGGAATGTACAAAGTTCCAAGTTGTATTATGTCCAGGCGCATAAACTTGTAAATAGCCGCTCGCGTCGCTTGTGCATACGTCGATTCGTCCGTCGAATAAAACTTTAAGCATTCGGTAACGGCATTTTTGCACGTTATTGTTGGCTTATCATTCCCGCGACCGATAACCGGCCCGAAAAGCATTGTTTATTAATCCGACTTGGTCGGCCAGTTGGGCGCGCTTTGCCGAACGAAGTAAGCCACGTATTGCGAATAACGAATGAAAGGGAAAGTTTAAATAAACGCAAAACGGGAAACCACTATGAATCCTTTGATCGAAACAGCCTTGTAAATCCGACGGCTCGGGCGATCTTATTGACTGTTACTATCGGGCAAATCAAAGGTCTACAAAATCCAATCCTCTTGAGCGATTCTTTGTGTTTTATCAAGCGCGCCGGGGGAGGTTCGGGGCGAGGGCTGGGTCGCCGCGAGAGACATCGCCAGCCAAAGGGAACCGCTCCAAGCTCCGTCTGGGATATTGTTCCAAATCCGAGGCAAACGTAGCGGTAGCCATTTTATATAAAGCGATCTCCAGCGGCATCAGCGTCGAAAATTCGATTCCGACGTTAAAGAGAAATAACATTTCGGATTTCGTAATGCCAGCCGGTGACGGTAAATTGCCCCGGCGAAATCACTCGTGCGCTTTTGCCGGAGCGAAGAGCCGAGGGGAGCGCCATTATCGACCCGCTCGTTTATCAAATATTCGGTTTCGCGATAAGGCCACTCGCGAGACGGAGTCGTCGATTGTTATTTGTCCCACGAAAAAGCATAGGTATCACGATTTCGGCGTCGTTCCGTCGCCGGCGCTCGAACGGTCTCGATAGCGGCCAATTGTTTGCCGTCAAAATAATTGAACACGCGGAGGATTTGCTAACGATGTCGGTCGTCTAACTACCTGCTTCGTGTTTCGTGCATCATTTATGCCGGCATTGTTAATGACGGCACGCAGGCATAATACAAGCGACCTCGCGAGGCTTTCGACTTGAATAGACGAAATGTACGAGACATGTGCAAGCCGCGCGCGCCTCTACTGCTACATTATATTCTCAGCGAGACCGTTGTTACGGCAAAAGAGGTCTTATCGATTTTTGGCAAACTTACGTGCAAATTTCATGGACCGCGATACCGTTGCACGTAAATATTTGTGTCTTCAATGAAAGCCGCATGGCTGGTAACATTTTTGCGTATACGTTTCCTCGTTAATTCGCGTGTAAATTTCCTCATCGATCCACGTGTTAATTTGCTTGTGGTTCGATTATTAATTTTGACGTATATGTCTGGTTTAATGAGACGTAGTCTTTTTATATATATATATTCTAAAATGAAGACAAGTATTTGTTGAATCGATTACGTTCATCAATTACATTTGAGGAAATAAATACATATCGAATGTCTATAACGATAGAAAGAAAATTGAACATGCAAAACACAATTAAATTTAGTTATCTTTTAGATTTTATGTCACGAGTTATTGTAACCGACTAGTAATGAATATAAATGATTTAAAAAGAAAAAACGTAAACTTGCGGTACAAAATCCTGTAACAATGAATGTCTAATTTAAGAAAAGAAAATAGCTCTTCACTTGGTATGAAGGTAAATTCTCGAAGTCGCAATGCACATAAGATTTCGTGATAATGATTGGAATTACTAAATTAAAACAAACATATTTAAAATTTACGTTGAATCAAGGTAATACTTTGCAGATTAAAAAATTTTTTTTTCTCCAACAAAAAAAAGAATAAGTAAATAATTTTCTATCAAAATAACTACATTTTACAAATAACAGGAATCAAGGTGTAACGACATTAAGAGCAAAATAAGTTAAATTGCTCAAGCAACGCTCGTCTTCAACTGAAAAAGAAATTCTCTTTCACTTTTTTTATTTTTGTACACAAGTGTCTAACATATTTTTTATCGCTTTATCGCCACTTGGAAATTAATACGCCGAGTTAAAGCAGGATAAAGGCGAAAAAGTGTATTCGTTATAAAGCCTGCAATTATGAGCATCCTCGGGAAAAGCGAGCCTAGCCGTCGCAGCCGTACGTGCGACCGGCCGACTGAAATTGCATAATTGTCGGCGGAAAAATGGCGAGTCGATAAAGCTCTCGTTTAAAATATATAATTCCGCGCAATTTTCCAACTGCGCTATCGCGGCGGCGAATTAAAAAAAGAAAAAGAAAAGAAAAAAAAAACGCTACCGCGAATCGCTGCACGCTCGCATACCCCCGACCCCCGTTGCCCCTTATACAATAAATTACCGCAGTCGACGTCACTTTCTCCCGCGGAGCGCTCACAATTTAACCTTTGATTATTAATCGGCGATCCATAAAAACGCAATTTCACGTAGCCGGCAATCTCCGGGCTAAAGTATACGGCGTTAAAATAGTGCAAATGTATGGGAAAGCCGAAGCACGCACGCTCGGGTTCGCGGCAAGTATAACGCGGCAACGAACGAAAGCCCGCTCGCTCGGCCGCGTTTCCCGGGTTTCGTTTCTCTCATCTCGCGTTATACAGCCGTTAATATAGCCGTTGGCGCATCGATAAGAATCATAGACCACCCATGCCGACCACCCTACTCGAGAATGCTCTCACTTTGTCGCGCGGTAAAAATGGCGTTTCAGGGACGGCCGATTCGATGACACCGAGGAACACGGGGGAAGGCGCAGTCGGGCTCAGAAGACCGAAGCTAATCGGTAATATAGCCGTTCGCATTGAGTATACGCGATTAAGTCGCCGCTACGATGTGATAACTGCTCGCCGGTCGCGCCTCGTTCGCCAACGACACACGCGCCCAACGCAAAAATCGGACCCGGCTTTTCTTTCGCTTCTCATTCGCCATTTTTATCGAAACTTCTTTTTCCTTTTTCCTTTTTAATCCGCCGCTTTGAATTTGCCCGTCCTTTAATATAGTCTACACAGACGCAAAAAGACTTTAATATCGTAATTGATTTGTTCGTTTCTCCTTAATGGCTGCTTAAAGTTCCAAAGATGATAATCTCGAAAGCTGTTTATCCAAACAGAGACGTCTTACTTTCGTAACTGATGTAATTTTACTACAAGATTGCAATTGTAATTGTTGATAAAAACTATCGGGCAACTTTCGTAATTTAATAACTATAATTAGGGACCGGAGTAAAAAAGGATAGCCGCCTTAATGATATTGTAATTAAATTCCGAACGGGGCGTAAAAATGTTGAGATTCCACGGGCAGATGAAATTTAATGGAGAAGTTTTGAATCGAATTACTTCGCTCTCGAGAAAGTAAAAGTACAAATACGTGTGATTTAATGACGTTGAAGATGAAAAATGCTCGTTACAGTTTGGTCTTATTTTGTTGCTTTCGTCTTTCTTTTTCGCATAAAGAATAATTGCTTTCATTATGTGTTTAATCTACAAATTTATCTCTTTTTTATCTAAAGCAGTGTATAAGGAATGAATCGATATTTTTTAAATAAAATGTAATGATACCAAATTATTTCAAAGTTATAATACTCAGATTATATCTGAAAAGGGCCATGCAAGGCTCCTAAATGGCAGTTCTTAAGAGACCTATATTAAACAGATCTGACTTTCAACACGGTTTACCGAATTCGGAGCACATAGAATTATGAAAAGTTGATACATATTATAAAAAGGCATGTTATAAACATTTTTTTGATGAAATTATGCCAAGCCATTTGCTGAAATATCAAGGCCATTAAAAATTTATTGAATTATTTATTGTATGTGAATTAAAGTATCTCGTCTCTTGCAAATTTTTCAAACAAATAAGCGGGTTTTTATTTTAAAGTTGAAAATACAAATCAATTACTATATGAAAAAATATATATTCTTTGATCCGCAAAAAAATTGTACAAAAGAAAAAAAATTGTGATATAAGAAAAGCACGCGGAGAGAAAGATTTAGCGATAATTAAATCATCCTCTCAACTCATAGTGAACAAAAAATTCGTCTCTTTATAACAGTTAAAATCGCGTTCTCGTTAAATTCTAAAAGTAACATAGTATATTCATAAAGATTGCTTGAGAAAAACTGAAGAGTCGAAAAATTTCGTAACAGAAAAATATGTCAGCCGGAAGAAATTTCTGGCGCACGGTGACGTCGGAAGCGAATGCTAATATTAATTAAAGCGACGGAAGTAATAACTTCATTAAAACAGGAGAATGAGCGTGAAAAAAATTATATCGCTAATTAAAAATCGCGAAAGCGTCGACAATATAAAATATCACATGTTGTCCTCGTACGAGACAATTTAATAACGATAATAACGTATCAGTTGAAAAAAAAAAAAAAAAAAAGAGAAAAAGAAAAAGTAATATTACGACGAAATAAAACTCTTGCAGATATAATTAACAGCAAGAACAATGATAGCAAAACTGGTCATAATGACAATAATAACAAATTTACATACATTTAATGACTGCGGCCAAGACCTCGTCAGCTTACCTGAAACAAAAAAACGGCATTCGATGAGCATCGCGAAACAAACAAACACAAATTACAGATTTACATCGCGTGCAGAAATGAAACGTCGCGTTACTCTAACCGGCAAAAATTGCTTCGTAAAAACGACTCGTCCAACAATTGCCGTTTATTTTCGGGGTGAATGTTTCCGTAATGCATTTCTTATTTGAACAAAGAACATTATCAGATAATTCGCAGCTATCTGATAACGTGGTATTAGTCTCGTAAATCAGCGAGACAAAATATATTGCGCCGGACTAAAGCTAATTAAATGAATGAAAACAATTCGTACGACATCAGGAGATCAATGCGATTATCTCCCTTTATAGACGTCTTCGCGCAACGTTATAATTTAATGCGATTAACTGGTGTTTCCCTGCGCCATCAAGATAATAACTCCAATGGCCGTGCATTTTTTTGTCTTCGAATTATTATTTTTATTTATTTTCTTTTATTAACTTGTTTGCTCGCGAAAAGAGCTCGCCAATTGGACGTACTTTCCTCCAGAGATCGCTCAACAGTGCGTCCTAATATTGGTCAACGGCGTCAATCTCAATCATCTCTTTCTGTCGCGCTATCGCGCTCCCGCTGCTTGCGCAACTTAACGAGGACCGTCGTCAATGGCTACGTCAGTCGCGACTACGGCTGACAGCCAATTCTGACACTCGATTATAGAACATATTGAACGACATTACCAAAAGCAATTTCATGCTACGCCCGAGTATCTATTCTCGACGCATTCACCGTAAGGCATCGTCGACAGCGATTTCGCGACGTCTTGAATAATAAAACCGTGTAATTCGTGACACCGAAACATTCACTACTCGGCCAGCTGCAAATATACAGTCGTTCAACTGTTTATAAACATTAACGGCCCGGCAATGTTGATCCTCTATCTCGTTAAATATTTTGGCAGTGACGACGCGACCGAAAGAAGGCTGCTCGTTAACGCGACCTGATTATGCGCGCGCGATGGTAATGATCGAGTTCCCACGATTGAGAAGACGTTGCGTGCTTTGCGTATTTAAAGTCGCCATTTAAAACGTGCCTCGCACGTCCACCGGCGATTATGGTTTTGTTTCTTTGATTGTACCATTTTAAAAAGCCGCTTTAATTGATCGACGGTGTTGATGACGTGATATCTGGGTTATTTAGTATCAGTTTGTAATGATACGGTAACTGGATTTTAATTTCAACTTTAAGAATGTAAGCTTGATTACCGATGATTTGTTAGATGCATTTAAATTGGCTCAGTAATGATCCATTTTTGAGGGTGATATTCGAACGAGAAAATAAACTTTCTTAAGTTACTTCTCTTGAGAACATGAATTATATTTTTGAATACGCTTGAAAAAAGTATGAATAGCGTTGGAAAATTAGAAAACATTGGGACATGTGATATGCATTCAATGTACTTAGAGAGAATTATTGTAATAAAATAACAAAATTAGCTTCATAGGTATAATAATTTTTTCTACGCGTGCTTTTATCGTCTCTTTTGTATACTTTTTCCGTTAATGCGAGTCTTAACTATACAGCTCGTTGTTAATACGTCGTTTCTTTTTTACTAGGATTTGTAGACATCGATTTGATCCACGGACACGTCTATTTAGGACCTAAACACGATTTTTATTAGGGTCTTATGACGACGTTTTATGTCTGTCTATTCAGGTTCCAACTGAATGCACAAAATGAACGATATAATATAAACGCTGAAAAGGGGTGGCTCTACTTGCATCACGTATTACTGAATGTGACAGAATTACGAAGCAAGATACATAGCCGTGTAGTCAATGTTGTATTATTAATGTGATTTAAGGTAAAACAAATCGTGCGCAACATGTCTACAATTTGTTTGTACACTGAAGTATGAATGTCATGGAGAATCAAGATTTCTTTGTGAACATTTTGAGATGTTATTAAAGAATATTTATTATTAATACATTTATGTGAAATAAAATGTGGAAAAATGATATATAAAGAGTTTCAAAATAGAATATATATTTATTGTTTTTATTATTTATTATGATGAAACCTAATTTTGATGATTGTTAAAAAGACGCTGCAAACGGTTATAATAAACAATAACGATTTATAACTCGGAGTACAACGACCATAAAATAAGATCAATGTCAATTTTCCGACGAATGTCAATTTTCCCCGACGCCCGAGAATCAATAAAAACAAATGAAACGAACGTTTATTTAGCCGGCAGCGAAAACACCGCTAATAGATTGCTCTTGAAAACCCGTATAAAAATAACCGTGGAATTTAACGTTCCTAAATAATGAACAACGTTTCGTCCTCTCACTTGCTTGACATCGTTTTGCTTTTTTCCTCCCTGCCAAGCTCTCGGAAGTTTCAATAAAAGGAATCGATTGGAATAAGAAAACAGCGACGTTGTAAAAACGAACAAACACAATCAATCGCGAGTCGTACGTTCAAATGACATTTTTGTTTCAATAGGGAAATCAATTCGGATTAATTCGCTCATTTAGTCATTGAAAAAAGAACGAAACAAGGTAAAAAATAACAAAAGGCGGCGACGAAGAGAAAGCATTGACGTGAAACAACAAAGCTGCGTTACAAGCGACAAAATTTGCGGTACTTTTCTCCGTGAAACAATAAATCAATTTTACAAAAAATGATATGGTAAATATAGTAATCTATTTGCTCATGATTTGTACTATTTTTTCACGCGAAAATCTTGCATAAAAAATAATTTACGTGAGTAATGATATCAACGACGAAAACTGTTTTTGCTCAAACAATTCAACGAAACGATCTTCCGTCACGCCGAACTTGATACTAGAGATATTGAGAGGCACGAGTGCCGAAACGGATGAGAAAAATGGCCGAGGCTTCGTCGGCCCTGGCGATTTATAAAACTGTCGCGGGCGAATCGATTATTCAACGGCTGTCAATTAGCACATTAACTCGTCGGTCGTCGCCTCGGCTTCGACGGCGAGCGTCCGAGCGAGCCTTACGTCAACGCGCGCGTCTACGTGCAACAGATAATCCCGGAATCAATTAATTTATAATTGGATAGCGCCGCGTGGCCCCCGGGAGACGGCCGTGTAATGTTTCCAGCGGCTTGTCAACGCCAGTCGGTGGCGTCGAAATAAAACGCCTAACAGCGCCACCTGACGGCCGCTCGGGCGCCCGAGATTGACGCATATTGGAGCGCGCAGCGACGTGGCCGAGGCAGCTTTTGCACGGCCCGAGTCATGGGAATGCAACGGTGCCGCGAGTGGCGAATGATCCCGACAGTCCCAATAAAAGAGGCGATGATCGCGCTCCGATACCGCGCCGGGCGCAACGTCTTCATCGCGCCGCGGGCGACCGCGATATCGCCGACCGAGACAAAGATGTTTCCGCGCCATTGTGCCAACTATTTGCAGGCCGAGCCAACGAAAAGCGATACGTTATTTTCACTTGGCGATTAATGACCGGCGGGGCGAAAACCGCCGATCAAAATCGGCCGGTACCGCGCGCGGCCCGCGGCTGATTTACGAGTCCTTTCGGCCCGGTTTCAGCCGCTCGCGGCCGCCACGCTCCGAATCCAGCCGCCGCGAGATCGGCCTCGTAAAATCAGACGCGATATTAAATCGCAGGCCGCTACCGCGGGACGCGCGCCGATTAATCAAAAGTAATGCGCGGGCGATGCGCGCCGCGTGCCGGCGCCGACGCTCCGCTGCGGCCGTTCAATTCCGAACGCCCGACTCTAATCGCTGAAATTGACGCCAAAGCAATCGTCTCTAATTAATCTTTAAACGGACCATTTGCGTCGACTCGTTTCGGCCCAGTGACATGAAAATTTGTTTTACGAATTTCCTTGATTCGCTCGGGCAACTTGCCGCTTGTGCAACTGCGCCGACAACCCGCTCCACTCGATTTCACGAGTCGGTCTTGTTTAAAGGCAATTTAGGTCTCGTTGTCCGGGTGTAAGTGGATGTCAGGCTTTTTCTCGGCGCCGATTATTTCTCAGGGAATCGTTTAATGGATTGCTGCGAGAAGAATATACTTGCTTCGCGAGCTGATTGGAAATGTAATTAGGTTTTGGCTTGCGGGGGTGAAAATGTGTGTTTGTGTGAAAGGAGGGGGGAATTAAACAGCTGAATGGATTCGCGGTATGTAGAAGACAAGTCAAACGCTGATAAACAATAATAACACATATCGATGATCATTTAGATCATTAAAGAACAACGTTTTGAAAAAAGAGACGTCTCAAAAAAATACTTCAATAGTCATGAAGTAAAATAAATATTAATTATAGTAATACAGCTTATACTATGAAGTATATACTTTCTGATTTGAAACATCAGTTTTGCAATATATATCTCACTTTTTGCAATATGGAAAGAAATGAGTAGTTCAAAGGGCTACCAACGTCAAAGTTATATTCACCGAGTTGAGTCTAATATCTTGACTATCGAGAAAATAAAATATTTTCCAAATTTTTCTTCAATAACCATAATTTAATCAACTTCAAATACGCGGATCAGCCACGTGTGAAACTTCATCGAAAAACCTCACTACAAATTGTTGCAGCTACTTTCGAAACGTGTTCGTGTTAAAAAAAAACTAATTGGTAATAATTAATATCCATCGTCATAAGCAACGATTAAAAACGCCAATTTATCAACTAGCGACGTTTCACCTCAAGCTGAAGGTTCGATACATCGGTCTTGCGGGTCCGATGAAGACGTTAGATCGTGCACATGTGTCGCGAGCGGGCGATTAATCATCGCCGCGAACGGAAAAATGGTAAACGACGGTTGGCTACGTTTCGGCGGTCGGTCTTGGGAACGGCTGCGAACTGTTGAAGCGCGGCGATCGTAAAGCGCGGTTCAATTTGCCCAAGGGTGGGAAGAGGCAGGTCGCAGAAATGATGGACCTCCTTATGACGTTCATTAGCAGCACGTTAAACAGCAATGAGTTTCGCAGCGGGTTTCACGGGCATTAGCTCAGTCACTTTTCTTCGAGTGACTCGTATTACCGTTAGACGCTTTGGTTCCTGAGTACGCGACGAGTGCTCCCCGCTGCGAAAATCCATGCCCCAAGTGGCCGACGAGAAGCTCGTGCTCTCAGGCGCGGGCAAAGAAATGCTACGAGCAATAAGGAACGCCAGCCACCGGAGCCCGCGAGCTCGGTCGCATAGAAACAGGCCAATCTTTCCCTTTCGGAAACGCCCAGCGTGCCTAAAACGTCGCAGTCGCATATTTATTACAGCGACGAAATTAACCCGAAGAAAATGCTGAGTCGAGTCTGGCATCGGGAAAAGCCTGTTTAGTGTAAACAAATCAGTATACATTCAGAGAGGGTGCGCTTATACTAAGGTTTTCTTGAGTGAAGAAAAACAGTTGCTACGAAAAATGGTTCAACTCAAGTGAAACTTTCTTGTAAGCAGAAAGGTTATTTTGATTTGAAAGTTTTTGTATAATTTTCTTTAATTGCGTACACGTGTCGTTAATTAATGTTTTTTTAATAACGTCTAACCCGTTTGACACCAGATAGATGATTTTCTTTACTCGTGAGGAAAGCGTTTACTTGTCATTTTTACCGGTTTTCGGGAAATAATATTTCACTAGAAAAGCTAAGCCGACGAAAGAAAACTGATCCAACTGGGGAGACTGTTGCGACGCGCGTACGTCTGCGGACGAAATCAATTTATGTTTAACGTTTTTCGATTTAACCTACTCGCTCAAGCAAAAGCGACAATTCAAGCAGCTGACTTAGTACTGCGTCTGAATGTACTTATTACGTGTGAATGAGTGATCGCTGGTTGATATGGACGAATATCGAATGCCGGCTGTTGTTGACGAATTGCGTTCCCGCGAAATTACGATCGAATTGAAATTGATGATCGACGGAATTGCTTCTTTGATCTTGGAGTTTGTATCCCGATTAGGTTTAGATGTCAGGTTACTTTTCTTTTATCAATACTGAAATTTAGGACACAATCCAATTCTGGATCGATGGTTTATTGATGCTTCAATAAACGTTATGTTTGAAATCGAAATAATGGTTGTAACAAAAAGAGATTTTCAAAAACAATCATGTTATTTGAAAAGGAAATGAGATTTTCTTTCAAGTTAATTTAGTTGAATGATGATTTTAGACGATTAATAAGTATCATTGAAAAAATTACAAGCAATTAGGGGATGATTAATCGTAAAATAAAGATGGTATATGAAATACAATCTTGAAGCGATTTAGAAATATACACACCTAATAAAAGGGAAAATGCATTTAAAAATTTTGCAATTTTTCTTCTATCAGTATAAAGTGAATCAATTTTTTACGCAAACATCTTAGTTTGATTCGATTAAATGCAATTAGTGCTAATTTAAATAAGATTTTAGTGAACCGAAACCGATTTTAATCGGCTTGAAATCTACTGGCATTTGGATGCGTTTATTATCCTAATGATAAGACTAACTTAAATGACTACTATCACTTTAAGATTAACTTTACGTCATTTTAATCCGCCATTAATTTTATGTTTAATTAAATCTGTCACGATAAACTAAAGTATTAAAACTAATATAGCAGAATGATTGAAATTGTGGGATATATTATCTTTGTATTTATTATAAACAACAATAAATGTCTGTTACAAAGATATGTGCACTAGATTAGATGTGCATTCGGGCGTTATGCGATTGTCTCCTACAAGTTGGAAACAATTTAAGACATAGTTAAATTTCGTCTTGCTCCCATAAGGGTAGGTAACATTTAACCTGGGAATAGATGCCGGAAATCACTTAACGAAGTTCGGTCATTAGACAAAATTCGATGTAATTCTTGAATAAGTTATTGTTTCTACAAATTTTATTAGAAATAGATCTTTAACGTTATTGTATCCGTTTGAAAATAAAATATTTTTACACATCAATTTTATAAGCAAATACACAACAAATAGAAAACAACCAATTAACTTCATTATCTTAATTTTTGTTTGATGTTTGAGTTTAAATAATTCCGATTTATTTCCAATAAAATTTAACGAATAAAATAATTTTTTTTATTTTCAGTTTGTTTCAAGCATATCAACTAAAAACTATGTTACGAAACTGAACGTAAACTTTGTGGCTTCAATTAAAACATTATCTTAATACAAATAATAACAAAAAAAATGGCTTAAAAACGATAAAGTTTAGATCGTCTTTTTGTTATTATTTCATTTTATTGTAGCGAATATTTAATTCCAAAGCAATTATATATAAATATAAATTGCATTGAAGAGAAGATATTTTTATCGTCTTTCAACAAAATTAAGTTCTATATTCCAATATTTGTTACTTTTTCTGACAACCTTCAAATTGTACGCTTTGTTTATTTGTTGCGCATAAATGTTGGCACGTAACGTATAAATACGTGTATGCAAGTATGAGTCTGCCTAATTTTGTTCCTTAAATAAATATCAAATTCGATATCGTTACTGAAATACAGTTAAATGTTAACTTCTGAAATTTACAACCAATTACATTTTATAAACTCTTTTTTTGATGTTAATTTCAATTATTTTAAATATTAATTTCAATTTAATTGATTAGTAGCATTTAATCATTTAAAATTAAAAAGTTATATTGAAAACATTCAGAAGTATTCAAATTTATTATAATGTATTACCGATCGCATTATTTTTCTTTATAATGTTACCCAAAACTTTCACATCGAGAACGTAAACAAACATCACATACATAATATAAATTACTCAATAATATTAAAATGGTCAACAGATATGGCTAAACCGCAGTTTCTGGCCAGAACTAAAGTTGGTTGTGAGACGTCAACAAAAAAGCGTCTCAGTATTACCAACATAACAAAAATGATCAATTTCCACACACCCCATTATCCACGTTCCCCAAAGTTGTTTAGTTTAGTTTTTTTTTTTAATGCACCCATATTTCCACGCACCTCATTATCCACCCTCCCCAAAGTTGTTTAGTTTAGTTTTTTTTTAATGCACCCATATTTCCACACACCCCATTACGTGTATTTAAATTTCCCGCTTTTCATCATTCAAAATTTGCACCATTTTTTTGCAGCTAACTTCAGTTCTGGCCAGAAACTGCGGTTTTACCACAGATATTATTCGAATTTTTTTTTCTTTCAATTAATTTAATTTATCATTATATAATTTTAGATATTGATTTAAATTATTAATTTTAACTTAAATACTTTTAATTTTATTATTCATAAAAAGAAATATTTATATCTTTATAATAATGTACAATACCCAATTTTCTCATTAAGAACGTAAATAAACATTGCTTCCATTTACCTGATATAAAGACAGAAAATAAAATTAATATATTTTACTTCGAAAAGAACAAAAAAATTATTTTATAGATTTTAGTAACAAAAATTTATTTTCCTTAGAATATTTCTTTCTTGTAAAATAATTTTTTTAAATTACATTTTTTTACAACACAAAAAAATTTAATCATAAGACGGAACGCCTGTAGCATGTATCACATAAGTCAAACTAATGTACGCGCGGGGTAAATGCCGTCGCCATGTTTGCCCTAATGCGTACAAAATGGCACCGTCACGCCATGTCGCGCTTACATAAATCAACACTTGCCTTTTGATCTTTGACGGTAACAAAGACGCCTCTCCTTTGATTCCGCTGCACACCAACCGTAGACGCGCGACATCGTAACATCGACCGCACTCGTTTCAACCGACCAAACGACGACGGCGAGTTGGTCGGTCATCGCGTAAAACGCATCGCAAACACTTGGCGCACTGTCACACTCCCGAACCGACACTTCCCGCTCGTCACTTTGCACATTTTTCACGCGCGTCGTTATATACTTTACACAATACGGAACCGTCGCGCCCGACAACCGGACTCGGAATGGCCTACCGTCATGGACGACGCTTATTTCAACTTTCGATTGTTTTTCTACGAAAATGTGTGTTTATGACCTCGCGAAGAAAACATTTGAACATCGTCGAAACTTGAAACGCAACTGACTGACGATAATAAACAAAGACCGGAGTAATGTTTTGAAGTCATTCAACTTTGAAACGATTCGATCGATTTTAATGAAAGAAAGAATTTAAAATATTGTTTGAGAACGTTAAAATTATAATATCTATTTTAAATTGGAACTAATTAATTTTTCCGATTTCATTTTTTATTAAATTTTATAACTTTCGATATTTTTATATATATTTAGATATTGGCAGATATTGATGAATCGATGAAAATTTTTTTGAATTATTACATTTATATATGTTCTATTTTTCGTATGTAGCAGAAATTTTTCATGTGTTACTCAAATAAATTATAAACGTAATTTAATATGACTCGAAGTATATATTTAATTATATTTAATATTTAATAATTCCTGTAAAATTTGCGTGAAAGCTATATTATTAACTTATTTTTTATGGATACAACTCTGAAATATGGCGTCACAACATTTATTGTTAAAATGTGAAATAAAGTTTTTATGAAAATATGTGTATTTACTGTGATATATTTCCACTGATAAAACCTTTGGAAATTTAAGTACATAACGACAAATACTATGTGTCGTTCTAAATTAGTTCTCAAATTCGTAAATTATGCCGACGTACAAAATAAATTCTTGCGAATATGAAAATGGTAATTAAATATATTGATAATTATGTTGCAAAGAGAAAATTATAAATATTATAAACTGTATAAAATTTCATTAACACGTTTGAAAGAGAGTACATAAATACTTTATCACAAAAATTATAATCATCGAAAAAGAAAAAACTTTTTTTGTTAAAAACTTTCGAACAAAACGAAGCCAATGAATAGTTATTGATGCGAAACAATGTATTTTGGAGCTTGCAAACAATCGAATTTCGATTTGTGAAATTCGTCTCTTGCGAACACGTTTTTTATCCTCTCATTCGAAAGCTGTCATTTTCTTTTTTCAACGTTCAAAACATTTACTTTTTATAACACTTAAAATCGAATATCACAAATCGTTAAATCTAAAGTTTAAACTGACTTTTTTCATATTTCCTAAATTCTTCTATGTATATATACATATAGATATATATATCAAATAAATTATTAAATAAATTATAACAAACAAAGAATAAAAACAACAAAAGAAACCTTTCGTTTTCAAATCCCCGACAGTAAATTATTACGAGATTAAACAAAGTGACATGAGCTAAACAAAAAAAAAAAAAAAGAAAAACCCATATAACCCACGAGTATTACCCCGGAATTACAGGTTGACATAGCACACTCGTGAATCAACATCTTCGAATAAGATAAACTCAATAAAAGTCCCATAAAATTAGGGTAGGCGTAACTGCGACATAATGTAATCAAATCGACGACGCGCGCGAATGTCAGCAAGCCCGGAGCATTGATTTTCATGGGGGAATAATAAGTGGCGGTGATTGTAGCGAGGCGGTCGTAAAGCGGCGTGAAGGCGTGGATAGGAAAAAAAGAAAAGAAAAATAAAGAAAAAGAGAAACGAGGGAAAGAAGCAACCGAAGGAAAAAGCGTTAGAAAAAACATGCGAAACACGCGAGTCTTATCACCGACAGGCATGCGCGAACGAAGGGTGCCGAAGTTTGCAAACTGGAATCTAAAACGAGAGCACAAAGGATCGATGCACAGACAGATATGTGTATCAATGAGCGCTAGGGTGAAAAACCCGTTTGGACGGTGCGCGCCGTTTGGACCGGACCGCTTTGTTTCGCTTGGCTTGGCCGTCGAGTGTTTAATTTCCCGATAACGTTGACGAAGGCAATGGCGGCCGGTTACGCTTTAGCCACCTCAATCTCCTACGCCGACGTTGGGTCGTTGACATTACAATGCAAGGCTCCGCGATCAATAAGATCGGAAGAGTGAAAACCGATCTCGCGTTTTATTGCGCTTATCGGACAAGTTCGGTACGCGCCGCGCACCTTGCCAGACATTTTATTTCCCACCGTTTCGGCCTTCGACGTTACATCTTATTCTGCGTCGGGGTCGCCATGTCTGCGATCAAATTCGGCCTCCTTTTTTACCGCTTTTTTTTTTGTCGTGAAATAGATTTTGCTGAGTCGTCGCACTGAATCGACGAGCATGAGTATACAGTGGAATGAATAACTTTACGAAAATCGAATCAAAATTGATGCTGCAGTTGAGTGAGCTGCGA
>JABFOV010000914.1:18545-30103 GCA_022817685.1 Aradophagus sp. ZL-2020
TTTTTTTTTTGTCGTGAAATAGATTTTGCTGAGTCGTCGCACTGAATCGACGAGCATGAGTATACAGTGGAATGAATAACTTTACGAAAATCGAATCAAAATTGATGCTGCAGTTGAGTGAGCTGCGAGAGGCGAAGCAACGTCTCGTTTTTCGCCGTTAATTAAATGTAGGCTACGACAAGCACTTGTAAACAGAACCTACACAACTTTCGATTCGGCCAAGTTGAATTCATGGATTCTCCGTCAACAAGCCCATAAGACTTGTTGCCAAGAATCTGCAAAAAGTTTGCTACTTTTTATGGGACATGATAATTTTTTAACATGCTTCAAACTTTTGACAATTTTTCCACCGTCTCGTCGGGAACTTTATTTTAATGGAACAACTTTATTCCCGAGCTTCGCATGTTAAAATTGCGATCCATCGAGGGAGCGTAGTTCTTTTTTGGGTTAAAATATTGATTATCTTGAAAATTATGTAACCTTTAATAAATTTTCGTATTGAGTTCAATATTTGCAAGGCAAAAGCAAGGGTTTTTAATTAAATTAGAATGTGATTAATAATGAAGCCTTTATAAAAAACAAAAAGACTGGACGAATAAATAGTTAACGTTGTAGATTGATAATGACACGAAGGCATGAAGTTACGAGGCGTTTTAATTCGCAGAAAATAAATTCAGTATTCGAATCGTATGAATAATTTTGACGTCAAAAATGATACCATCCATCACAAAGGGGTTTAATTAAATCCCCAATATCCCATCCGATACCGTTTATTACAGCGATAATAGACACTTCAAGCTTGCATTCCTATTTTAATTGTTCCCCCAAATCGTACCTCGAAAGAAAATGGATATGCAGAAAAAAAATTTTAATTAAACCGTATCCATTAATTTTGTAATCGTTACCGCACATGTTGGTAACTAATAAACGCGAAAATCCCATTACGGAGCACACGTTATAACCGACCGATCAACTCGATCACGAAATTAATGAGCGAAACACTCTTTAACTGTGAAATTATTAAATTCGCCTGAATAGACGTTAAACGCGAAAGAAAAATGTTTATCGATTTGATTGGCAAAACTTCGAACATCATCTTTGATTTTGTACAAAAAAAAAAAAAAAAAAAAATTTATATGAATAATACTGTCCGATGAATTTTTTTCACGGAAAAACCCTCAAAGTCTTTTCTTGGTGATTTGCAAAAACGTTGCGCATTGTAGATTAGTGTTTCGAGTGTAAATCCACTCAAAACTTTTTTGTTCTCTGTATATTTTACATTTACTTTATTGTTGAACTCCAAATAACTGGAATTTAAATCGCTCGCCCGTACCAGCTATTTCGGTGCAAATCAATAAATGATCTTAATAACCGGGAGACAATTGTAGCAATTTTTTTTCCAATGAAATCGTGAATGTTATAATAACTGTTAAAAGTGTACAGAGAGAAAAAAACAATTACGTCGCAACTCTAATAACCAGCCCACTATCGTTCGTTCGACCGATATATTTGCACTGAAATATCCACGTGAGTCAACAAACGAATGGGGAACAAAATTTAAAAAATTGACTTTTTCATCAATCAACTTCGTAAATCAATCATTTCAAAGCCGAAGAATACAGTCTTTCATTACTTCAATTTAGATAATTATAAGTTTCTTTTACAATCAAGCATCAATTATTTAATTGGCGAAATTTATGAATTAAACACTAAAGTGATAGTGGTAGTAATAACTAATGTAAAGAAAAAAAAATTTTCTACTAATTAAATATATAAAATCTATTGATCATAAAAGTAATTGTGTCTAAAGTTTATTATTTAAAATAGTGAGTAAGTTCGTATAAAACGTTAATTAAATAAATATATTCGATATAAGTTAAATAAAACGTGAATAAATTGTCTTAAACGAACAAGTGTACTAATTCAAACGTTTATTTCTCGCACGCAAATCGACTCGCGCGTACAACAAAGCTCGGAGGAGGCGGGGGAGGGGGCACGAGGACAACGCGAGCCGTTAAGTTGATATTTAAAAGGAAATCGTGATGTAACGCGGCGTGTTTCTGCGATCCCAATTGTCTGGTTGCTCGTGACATATCACGAAAAGTTTATTCTTAATGCTCGGAGCCACGCATTCGTTGGCGCTGCTCTGTTTATTATCGGCGCGCCCGATTTAAAGGGCAGCCAGGCATCGGCGACGCGCGGCGCGAGGAGAACGGCCGACGGGCCAGCCACGCGGCCGAGCGAGACGGAAGATTTTCGTCGGCGCGAGAGAAAGGCTCGCTTGTAAGACATCAGATACGGCGCTCGCGCGTAGAATCCATAAATATCGACGAAAGTGGCGGTACGAGATGCACATTCCGCCAAATAAATTATGCCACTTGCTACAACCGAAAAAGCGCGGCCCGAGGACAAATAATCGTGTCGGTTTTCGCGTTGCACAATCGAACGCTCGTTACCGAGCCGGGCGTTTAAATTTCAAACAACCTGCCCAACGGGATCGCCGCTTCTTTTTATATCGCTGATCTCTTAATAGTCGCGATTGATCTTACTGCTGAATAAAAGAGAGCCATCTCGCAGAGTGCCAAACGAACGGCGGATAATTAATCAATTAATCCGATGATTTATCGATCGTTCATTCGACGTTATCTGTGTCACGACGAATCTATTTAACTGCACCGAGAGGCGTCACCTTTTTTTTACTACGTGCTTATTAAACGTGTAACTTTTTGTTGCGACTAATTCCAACTTGAAACATTTAAAAGTCTCACATTTGGATCGGTAAAAGACGATTTTTACGTAACATTCATCATTTATTTCTATCAGAGAAATCCTTTAACCTCTGTGACAATTTTTTTTAACAAATTTCAAATATTCAAAAAAGAGGCATTTGTATCGAACGTTGAAACTATATTGTTCTTCCAAATTAAAATAAAATATTGCAAACAAGAGAAAACTAAAAAGTTGCAACCTTTTTACCCGGTAAATTGTACGCAAAGAACAATCGTTGTCGATTCAAATTTTTCACTAACAAACTTGCAACACTTTGCAACGAGAAACGATTTCGAAAGAAAAATGATAAAAGCGCACGGAAATTATAATAACAAATTGCACAAAGTTCAAACAATCGTTGCCGCGAACTTTTAAACTGCTCCGACTTGGAATAAGTGTTCTTTCTCAATGAGTATTAAGCTACCGAGCGGTGAAATTGCAAATGACGAAACGTAAGAATCAATCGCAATCAAGCGCGATGAATTGTAAATCCAAAGCCGCGATTATTTCGATTCCGCGCGCGGTTCGCCTTGATGCGATTCCGCGAGGCCGCGTCGAGATGACGTCGGGACGAAAAGAAGGCACGCGAGCGAGTAAAGGGATGGAAACGAGCAACCCCGAATCGAGAACAAGAAGTTTCATACGATTTATAATATACGAGTTCGAACTTGTAAAAATTATTGTACAATTTGTGTGTATAAATTGCAGAAAACCGACAAAACACTACGCAAAATAATAAAAGTTAGGTAAATTAGTCTATAAACGTCAATGTTGATATACTTCTGTTAAAATGAAGAGACTTTACAACGAAAACAGAAAATTTTTGAATAAAAATTTGTTTAACTTCAAACCCGTTTATTTCGTACGTACGGAACTTTCTGTACATCAATTCGACCCCGACACTTTGCACGATTAGTCGAATCAACGGAGCAAAGCAGCCGGACTTTGGGGGAAACATTCGAAAGGACTAGTGTGTGCCGAACAATCGAACGTATGCATTGTGAATCTCGAAAGTAGATTACGTCTGAATGAAGTAATATGAACGACGATGAATTAATTAACGGCGATTTGAATTGCACGAGTTGCGCGGCTCGGCACAAAAGGCTCTTGTAAGTTGAATTAAATGTGCCGAAAAGCTGATTCGATATTCAAGCGATACTCGCGACGAATAATTCATGCCTCGCGAGCGATTCTATTACGAAGAGGAAGCGCGCGAAATAAAAGTCACGGCCGGAAGGGCGAGAGAAAAGGAACGACCGAGCTCCGGAGGAGACGCGACGAGATCGCACTCGCGAATCGACGACGTTCGTTTGAGAAAACACTCGCGGTCGGATGATAATTGTTTTGGATAACGGTACCGGCGTTTCGGCCGCAAAACCAATTTCTCGGATTCAATGAAACTCGGGTTCTCAAGCTCCACTTAGCCGGCTTGACATAAAACGCATTGTTTATACTTCACTCAATTAACGTTACTGTTGCCGCTGTCATAACAATGGTTATCATTTTTTCGCCGCGGGCAGAGAGACGCGTCTCGCGAAAGCCGCTTAAAATTGGAACTCGAGGAGGGGGGGGGGGGTAATAAAGAGGCGCGCACCTTGAACCCGTTCGCGATCTCGGCTGGTCGTTCGGGGAAAGCGCGGCTCGCGAATCTCGCGGATTATCGGAGTCAGGTTTCGACGTTGCCCGACGGCGACACGGCCTCGCTCGCGAGATCGGCCCGATACGTCAAAATCACGTTTTCTTTAATGTGACATCGCCGCGAACGGCCTCCGCGGCCTGTAATTCGCCGGTTTATCTCGATTTTCAGCCGGAGCGCGCTCGCTTCAACGGTTTGTTTAATTGCACTCGACTACTATAAGGAGCGATTGTCCTCGTGTGCACGTGCAAACGTATAATATGAAGCCCGAGTAATACGAGCGTCTGCGAAGCAGGATGTTGTAATTATGTCGCGCGTGTCTTCCTCTCGTTGCTCCTTCGGTCGAGGGAATTGCGAGTTCTTGCCTACCCTACAGGAATCCGGCGTATGTATTTATATAAACGACCGCGATCCTTCTCAAACAGTCGCTTCATTTTATTTCTTCGCCTTTTCACGGCCAATTTTCATCGCGCAAATTGTTGCCGGCATAACTCGCGTTATCGCGCGTCTCTCAATCCCGCTAATTCGTATCTCACGATTCTATTATGCCCGTCATTTACGTCGCTGCTACATTTTTCAGCCGCGCGATAACGGCCACGCTTGATATATCAATTATCCCTCGAAATCCGGACGCTTTTCACCCGAGCCTTTGTCGGCTTTAGCCGCTGACAGCCCGATCAGTCCGCCGGTGTCTTTCGCTTTTCTGCAAACACCGCCCGATTACTATATCGATCGATTCATTTATGTATCGTGAGAAAAAATGGAAAATTCGAATCGAGTCGCAGTTACAAATTTTTTATTCGACCGACCTGCATATTCAGCTGTTGATCTCTGTACGATTTCACTCCGTGCACAACGTCGTTTATTTTATATTTAGAATGTTCTATAAATTTATTTTTACACCGTGAACAACGTGTCCAGGCGATAATAAATATTACGGGATGTGTCGACAATAGAAATATTTTTGTTCAATCCGTTGATTCATTTCTGCGAAATACGGTAAATTTTCCTTTAGAGCTTTTTTTTCGCAAAACGATCGCCACACATTACGGACAAGATCGTGAAGAAACAAAACATCGGCTCTGCGAACCTAATTGTGAACTTGTCATTATACCAATGCAACATTTTTGTTATTAACAAACGCGGCATTAATTGGGTCGAAATTTTTTGCGTTTGGTCGTTTAAGTTTACCTAGTTGCGCTAATTGCGCTGCCACACTTTAAATTAATCACTGATTTGCACTTTTACGACTGCTTTTAATTTGCGATGATATCGCAAAAAAATGTAAATTTCATCGGCTAAAGTCGGCAGCCGGCTGTCACAACAGCAACCAATAACTCGGATTAACTTAACACAATTCCGCGAGTATGTGTAGCCGGCAGTTTATATCCGTAAAACGCGTTAATAAGTAATTAATGACATTCATTCGTCGAGGTTTTGATGCTATCCTTGGATTCGAACGTTAATGTAAAGAAAAGTAAAAATCAATATGTAAATTTCTGCGGATCAAAAAAATGACTCACTTAAAAAGCAGCTTCAAATGCAATCGTCATTTTTTTATAAATCCGTATTTTCGAATGTACAATGAGTACTGGTTTTTAAAAAGGTCGATGGAGAAAACAGATATGTTTCAAATAATTTTCAATAAATTATATTCATTTATCTACGGTTGTATATTAATAATATTTATTCATTTAATTATTTAAAATTTAATTCTAAAAAAATACTAACTTTAAAAAGTTTCATGAAAGTCTCACGTTTTACTTAACAGGGAAACTATTTTAATAATTTTCAGTTTACAATATTTAATGTAATTATGTAGTAAGTTCTAACAAAGCGCTATAATTTTTATGACAAAATATGCAATAAAGTTTCATGGTGAAAAGTATGTTCTGCTAATGTTGTAATTACATCTCATTATGCTACACTTTTTTCTCAACGTATATGGAAATGGTGATGCCGAAACAATCGATAGTTAAATTGTTAAGTACAAGTGAAACTGATGAACATTTGAGCAACTTTAATTGCACATTCGAATAACTTCAAAAAGTTTTCTTTCTCGAGACATTTTTCTTTTTTTTATGTTAAATATTGGTTAAAAACACACATATAAAAACGAACACGAATTTTCGATACACGTTGGCTTCACCGCACATTTATAACACAACTTTTGCTCGAAAAAATATTATTTTAATTTATAATCCTATAAATTTTAAATTAAAATTGATTGAAATCAACGAAAATTGCAAATGTATTTTTTTAAAATCTGCAAAGAAAAGCCTACATTTTACACGCGAGAAAAAGATACAGTCAATTTTTTATAAATTTGGGAAAAGTAATTTATCAGTAAGCATTTTAAACATTTCCAATAAATTTATTGTAAATATTGAAAATGACCATTAACAAAAAATTCATAGGAAATTGTACTGTTAATTTTAACCGAGAATAAAAATTAAAATGATTTGGTGAAAAATGACGAAAATAGCAGTTTCACTTGCGTGTCTCCTTAAGAAACACAATAAGCGCGACAGTACGTGTGCGACGTTTGGCACATGAAACAACGGGTGAAGTAAAAGCGCCGGAGCATTAGAGTGTCTAGAATAATTACTGAAGAGTGTACTTAATGAATTGTCACCCAGCTCGCGACTTCAGCTGTAAACTCGCCAAGTTTTTAATTAAAAGTTATGTCGCGCTTGAACTTTATGAAAAAGTCTTTATAATTTCTTTAAGAGAATAATTTGTAGTGTTGGAAAAGCAGCGCAGGGTGTATATAAACCGACTAACCTCTTTCGACCCCCCCCCCTTGCCACTTTTTAATCTTAGGAGAAATTCTAATACGACTGAATCAATTATAATGAATTAAAATAACTAGACTTCGCGAGACTTGGTGGCTCGAGCGCCAAATTATGTCCAAGAAATTTACGAATACGAAAAATGGTCACACTCGACGCAAATTTACCTCGTTATATCACTTTAATACTTAATTTTGTTATTACGGCCAAACGTATGAATTCATAATCCAACGGTTTTTATAATTACGTCCTGCGGATCAATTCATATTATTACATCATTCCCATTCCGTTAATTACAACGGATAGGATCCCAATCACCAATTATCACGGATACAATTTCAGTGATTTGATAGGTGCTTAAAAAAGGTGACGTCGATACGTTTGATACATATTTTCATCAGTCATTTGTATTTACGTGTAACTGCGGGTTTTGTAAATAATAAATGTGAAATAACCGTCGAAAAAATCAATACCTATATAGAGATTAATATTTCGCGTTACGCGACGATAATCAATGTCGTGTATTTAATAAATTCTCGATTATTGATTTGTCATACTCGCATATTATATCATACATAATATGGCTAAAAATACATAAATTAATTATTTTATATGTGTGTGCTCCAAGTTTCTGACGTTCATTAATAAATGAACATGAAATGCAATACAAATTTCTGTGTATGAAAATTGATTGTTTTCGCAAATCAACTTTACAAAAATAATAAGGAAATATCTATTTTTCTATATTTTTTTCTAATTCCAACATGTTTTATTGAATTGTATTATATTTTCGTTTATTAATAAACGGTGGAAACTGAAATTATATTTTTATTTAACATAATATATATTAAGTACATTTAAGAACAAAATAAAATGGAGTAATTTGCGATTTAAAGGACAAAATATGATATAGCTTCAGCACTTCGTATACAATTGTAAACGATGTTTATCAATTGAATTTGACTGCTTGCTTTATGTGCGCAAATCTCAAAGAAGTTGAATGAACAATCTCAAAATAACGTAAAATTTACGTCACAGACAATATTTTCAATATTTTTTATCACAGTTGTCGTTTACGTCAAATGTTTAATTTAAAACTTCATTTTATCATTATATACAAAAGGTAAAGTCGAAATTGATAGTGAACCATATGATATTTATATGATATTTATATTTAAGAAAAATATTATTTGGTACGTTTTGATATATGTCAGAAGAAAAATATTCACATTGTGACTATATTCATTATTTCAATAATGAAAATATAAAAGTGTCTTCAGATTGTTGAAATATTTTTGATAATTGTTGTGTAAAGTTTTACGGCATCATAAAACATAATTCATGTATATTTGCGTAAATTTAAATACATTTCACATTTATTGCATTAACCATCCAATGACAATGAGATTAAAATGGAATTTTTAAATAATAATACACGTATATAATGTTAATTAATATATAACTTTGATATGTATATACATAATTATTAGCTTAATGAATATTGTAAACTTGCTTACGTTCATTCATTTATTAACGTTATTATGGTATGTTTTTGAAGTTATCAATATTTATTTGTCAATGAAAATGAAATAATTTTACAAAGAAAGCTTAAGTATTTACCATTTTGGAATTTTTTTTTTTCCAATTTTGATTACAATATATGTTGTTGAAATATGCATAATTAATTTTAGTTTATTATTCAACGCTGGGAACTTCAACTGCATATTATTTTAGCAATGCGTAATAAAATGAAAATCCGTTGATAGGGAGCGCTGGCTTTATGTTTGTTTAACATCAATTAGCCCGTCTAATAACTAAATATTGTTCCGCAGGAAAACCTTCAATTCATCAAAACCGAATTTGGTTCGCGGCATTGTTGCTTGGATGACCATTCTGTCCGGCACGTTTCCTCTGTACGTTCTTTTATTTCTACTCAGATTTATTTTTTGTCAATTCTGTGTCGTTTCATCAATTTTTACATACACACCGTTTTCGCGTCTATCAATTTCACCGAGGAAAAAAGCTATCAAACATCGACAACGAACTTCCCAACAGTTAATTATTCAATTTTATAAATTGTCCAGAATCACAATACAATTTCATATGTCAATCTGTGTAAACGAAAAAATTAATTAAATATTTAAGTTATAACAGTTCATAAAAGTATGTTCAATACCCAAAGCGAAATTTGATTGAAGTGGGCAAACTTTTTCGTAGATAATGTCGAGAGCAAAGCACGTGGAAAGATTTATTTCACTTTTTTAAGATACGTCAGTGAATGAGGAAAGCGATGAAATATCGATCCGCGGTTAGCTTCATGCGGAAAGCAAAATTGACCCTCAGTGAGATATTTAAATAAAACAATATCTTTATATCTTCGAATATTGTAAATCGATGTCAAAGAATGATGAAACAATCATTTTTCAAATTAATATTTTTTTTATATGAAGAAACAATATTTCTTTT
The DNA here is from genome assembly GCA_022817685.1 of Aradophagus sp. ZL-2020. Classification (NCBI taxonomy): domain Eukaryota; kingdom Metazoa; phylum Arthropoda; class Insecta; order Hymenoptera; family Scelionidae; genus Aradophagus; species Aradophagus sp. ZL-2020. The sequence goes on from JABFOV010000914.1 coordinate 28,209, forward strand.
AAATGTGGTACTTGTTTTCTCACAAAACTGTGATAAGTTTATGCTTTAATTTTATCAGCGTGTCTTGTTACATTGACACTTCCTCTTAAATGCGAGTAATAGTTGCTGGAAGAAAGTAAAGATAAGAAAAAAGCTTTCAACAGTATTTACAGCAAACGATACAACGGCTTGCTAAAACGGAAACAAGAAGTGCAAGATGAATGCAGTTGGCACCGGCGTTGAATAGTCGTAATAGCGTATGCCAGGGCTTTTTCGAGCACTGTACACACAGGACCAAACAAGCTGCGCGTGCAGGTGCAAAACGCGACCAAGGACGACGATCAATTTCCGCCTGCTTTTGTGATTCTCCGTTGCCTGGTATATAATTAACGGTGATGCTACCAATGTCATTAATTAACTGGTATAAATACCGGTTCGTAACATGACGTTGCGCATGCAAAAGCCACTATTCCTTTCAAACGTCAGAAATCGACTTCTAATTCTGCTACAGAATTGTTTGCACAAAAATAGAGCTCGAGGAAGGAAGGAAAAAAGGACGAAACCACGACACAAGTACAAAACTGTCACACCGAAAATGGAACTGCACGGTCGCTGGGCCTGTAAAACGAATTCAAACTTCCGGCTGCAAGTTGTTTTATCAAAACGTTCAAACTTTCGCACGTAAGTATGCAAAGCGTGAGAAAAAAAAGGAACGAACGAAATCACACGCCGCACGAGGAGATAGGAGCGACGGTCTAAATTCCGGTCTATCGAAATTGGATTAAGCAAAAATACAGCCATTTCGCAAAGACATGAATAATTTATAGCCATGATTGTCTTCTTCACATCTAGCCACGTGAATTAAAGCAAAAAGGAAGCGCTTCTTAGTATCGATTCTGGTTTAACAGTTTAGCGCGTAAGTTTACCCCGGTCTATTTATTGGGTATAAAACAATTTTCCGAAACTTCATTTCACTCGGAAATGTCCTGAAAATGATAATAATTTTTCTCCACTGAAATATCTAAAAATGAATAAATCTAAAAACATGTCATATTAAATTAGATATCTATTTCTGTCACAACTTTTGAGAAAAACTTGTTGGCAATTAAAGAAAGTACTGCTACGATATTCAGTTGTTTCAATTCAATCTCGATTAGAAAATATCAATTTTAGGTTCAAAGAAATATATCGTACTTAAAATGCAAATATAATATTCGACATTTCTTGTTCATGTGATTATTAATTCTCGTCTTTTCTTTTTAAGAACAGATGAATTTTCCGAATGTACAGCATTGCTTGACAAAGGAGCTCGGTCATTGAAGAATTCGATCAATTCGGTCGCCATTGATCGAATTTGCGGACATTTATTCGTACAACTGATGCACCGAGCTTCATGGCAGAGGTTATTCAAGTAATGAGCTCGCATATAGTCCGCGGCACTGGAATTGAAATGTTTTACGCAAATTAAGGATAAAGGCCGAGTGAGAGAGAAAGAGGGGCGAATTGATACGCGACAAAAGCGAGATTGTTGCGTAACCATTATCCGCGCTGTTTGAAATATTAATCAAACAACTTCTAATACGGGCTGCGAGTAAATAAGATCGATACGCGGGGCAAATTCTGATGTGAAATTTAGCCGATCGGAAGCCGAAATTGCGAGTAAACTGGATTACGCGCCGGGCTAATAAAGTTAATGGATCGTAATTAATGCCAGATTGGGGGGGGGGGGGTGGCTCTTCCTCCCTTTCCTTTGCCCGCCTGCTTCCGGTCCCCCAATCCCCACGCTTAAATTTGCTCCCGCCTTTTCACCCCGGCCCTTTTCCCACACCGACGTCTCCCCCAGTCGTACAGTTGTTGTCTTCTGTCCGCCCGCGGCTCCTCAGAGCACTAACACTCACCTGTGCTCCTGTCTCACT
>JABFOV010000915.1:0-30095 GCA_022817685.1 Aradophagus sp. ZL-2020
AGCGGAGCTCATGGGGATACACAGGAAGCTAGTAAGGAATGATATAGTAGGATGTAAATAATGCAAGGGTAAGAATGCACAACTCCAGAATGATTAAGGTCGGCGACATCAGGTGGGGAGAGAGACACGGGGCGGGGATAAGTAAGTAAAGCAATTTTTTCAAAGGACGGGACTGCATAAGAAAAAAAAAAAGAAAAGAGCGGGGGAGACATAGGGGGTGAAAAAAAAAGGGAAAAAAAAAAAAAAAAAAAAAAAAAAAAAAAAAAAACTCCAAGTCTTAATTTGGTAATATTTTGAATTTTCAACTTAAAACTCACTTCTTTTCGTCTTTAAAATAATAAATGAAGTAACGAAGAATAGAAATTTACACAGAAATCTACATATGAATTTAATTGAGATTTTAAGAGGAACCCATACAATTTAGGAACTTATCTAGGTTTTCTTATAATGATATAATTAAATCTTCTGTGCGGAAACTCACATAAATTTCTAGATACCAAGTAGGTTACTATGCAGTAATTTAGCACAGAAACCTACATAGCAAACTATTTGAGTTCATATAGAAATAATGACTCCATCAAATTTAACCCATATGGGAATCAATATAAGTTCTTACATCTCAAGAAGATTCCTATGTAGGAATTCAACTCAGGAATCTACATAGAATCTTATTTTGGATTCTACGTAGGAACTCAGGCCATCTAGGAACCTGTCTAAATTCCTTCATGGTTGATAATTTGATCAAGTCTAATTCATATGGGAACTTACGTGAATTCTTAGATGGTATAGGTTCCTACATAACATCTTGTAGGTTCCTGTGTCAAATTCTAATAAGTATTAAGAAAAGTTTTGGGGAAAACTTAAAACTCAGTAATTCTAATTCGTCCGCCAATCCATGAGATATTATTTTGAAAACTGAAGTGGAGGAACTATTTTACAAATATTTAATTAAAAGCTTGCTAAGTGTAGAGTTGAAAAAAACGAGAGTTTTGAACGTAATAAGAATTAAAGAAATGTAGCCTCACTTGTTCCGAAGCTTCCTTAGATAAAACCTCCCATCTTTCCCTAAATTTAATAGTTTTGATGTCGGCCGGAGCTTCATCAACTTCGTTGCATAATTTATCCGATTCACGATACATAGGAAAATGCTGAAACAATGATTAAAAAGAATTATTATTCGTACACTTGTGCATGTATAGTAATTTCACAGTGTCTTTTTCTCGTACTAACTTGCAAAAGAATAGGTCTGCTATATTTTTTAATAATATTAATTCCACTACAGTCACTGTCTATTCCTTTAGCGCACTTCAAGTGTCCTTAAATGAAATAAAAAATCAAATTAAATACAGTTAAAAACTAACAAAAATGTAAATAAAGTAAAGTATAAAATATATTAAACATTTTTATACTTTGAGTTAAAAACAACATTTGTGTAGTATTATTGTGTGTTTTATAGGATATTAATTTTTGTAATATTATTATATTGTTTGACTTGGGAATATATTTGAATTTCTACTTAGGAACCTATACATCTAGAATCCTATTTGTGTTTTTTCTATTATATTTTTCCTTTTTTCCCATATTATATCCCATAATTTGATTATGTCATACCCACATGGGAAACTATATAGGTTTATAGATGATATGGGTTCCTACGTAGAATTCCAAGTAAATTCTTGTATCAAACTGTTATATATAATTAAAAACGTATCACTGTCCTGTAGGTTTTATTCTAAAATATCAATTATACGAAACTTAAAATTGTAAAATACTCTGACTTACGAGAAATTTTATTTACAGCAATTTCCGTAGGTCTACACAAAAAACAACCATCGCCCTCTAACGCCATGCTATTTATTAATATGAAATGGTTGCCTCTAATGGTTATTCTTCTAACACTGGGTGCATTCATACCATTTATAAATCTTTCATTTAAATATGGAGTGACAGCTGAAAGAAAGAAAGAAACAATAATGTTTAATATAAAACGAAAAATAAGTTTTATAATAAGAATTGTTTTAATCTTAAGGTAGAAAATTTAAATTTTGTATTTTTTAGATATTAGAAATAATTTAAAATAATTTGATTATAATAAACGAGCCTTGACCAGGGATGTCATAGATTTTCTTAAATAGTTTTCTTAAAGCTTAATATTTAAATACAAAATGAATAATGATAAATATTAACCATAGTGAAAACCCATATCGTGATTTCCAGCTACCACGTAAAGATGTGTATCTTTTGGCACGAAGAACATTGCGTGGAAGCGTTGTATGTAACGTTCAAATTCTTGAGCACTGCACCACAAACCTTCATCAAATATGTCACCTGAAATTTTATGATACATGAGTGGTAGCATTAACTGATCAATTTTATTCTACTAAATATTCAACTTTAGATTTTACTGTTTGTATAATGTGAAATGTCAAATTATAAAGTGTCCAGTGAGAAGACAAAATGAAATTCAAAGGATTTTACGAAGAGAACCACATTGTCTAGAAACCTATTCCAGTGTGAGTGTAGTTTGACCAAATTATCACTCATATCATAACCATGGGTCATAATTTGATCAAACTGTGACCATTATTGACCACCAACAGATAGATATCTAGATGAATTTCTACTTAAAATTTAAAAATGTATTCCCATGTGGGTATTTGAACCTAATTTTAAGATAGTACCTAATTCTTGAAACCTATATAGTATTTTATATGGCTATGATAGGATAAAATCATCACCCACATGGGAACCAAGATGGTATGGTTTTCGAGTAAAACTGCAATGGTTTCTATATAATTTAGTAGATAAATTCCTAAGTAGGAACTTCTTTAAGATCTAAGAGTTTTTGTAAAGTTCTCTTCCAAGTAGGTTCTTTGATGGTATATTTTCTATATAAAATCCCAAATAGGTGACTCTGTAGTTTGCAGTGTTAAATTCTTACATTAGATTCTATTTGGAACTTTTTATTTTTATTTTATCTCTTGCTTCATCATCATATCTTTTCTTTACAATCTGTTTGTATAATAATTTTTTTGATGAGTTTATCAAAAAAATATTTACATTTATTCTTTATCAGATCTTGTAATTATTAACTCTTGACTGATTTACAGATTCAAGCATAGTTACTGAAAAAAGAAATGCAAACCTAATATAAAAATCACTTCAGGCTTGTGGATCGTCATGGCCGTCTGAAATGCCCTGTACATTTGCCATTCTCTAAAACGAAAATGAAATTAAATATTATTGAAAGCCAAATTTAAAGTACAAAAAAGAGACATAAAAGAAAAAAAAAGAAGACCGAAAAAATACCTTTTAAGTTTATCGAACCAATGACCATTTCTCGGACCTAGCAAATGCGTGTCAGCTAAAAACATAGCTTTTACTGGTTTTTCTTCTGGAATGTCTTTGGCTATCGTAGGGTCTGCTTTCCTGGGGTCTAAATGTGGCCATCCACACTAAAAAACACGATAATATATTAAATTATTTTTTCAAATTATTTCCTATGTCCTATTTATTCAATTTTACTGCCATATGTTTATATATATATAAACATGTATATAATAAATAGAATATAAATATGAATGTTTATATGTAAACATGTATAAACATATATATGAATGTTTACTGACAGATAAATGCAAACTAAAAACTCTGATAAAATTGACTAAAAAACTGCATTTAATTCAAAAAATGAGTGATTTTGCAGTAACTAAAAACTTACTTGAAACAATACTAAATAATATATAATATATTCGCAGAAAAATAATAGACCACAGACAACCAAGGCCGCCTCGAAGACGTGATATTTATACGGTTGTCTTCGAGTGACAAACATCGCTGACGTTGCAACTTGTTAAATTTACATTAGTGATTTTATTATATTAATAAAAAGACTACGTGTGATAATTGTCAACCGAACGGCACATCGCCCCCGATTTCATATTACTGACATTTTTATCTGCCGACATTTTACTTTTAAACGCCCTCTGTGCATGCGCGACCCTCAAACTGGAGTGATTGTTTATAAAGATTCGCGCGGGAAAATTGAAATTTTATTCAAATATTAAATACATAGAGAAAGGTAATGACTAACAAAAATTATAAATGGTTCATCACATCATTAAACAGTTAAAAATTTAGGTTAGAAAATGATGTTTAATTTGATTTGTGTTATATAATGAGTAATATAACCTTTCATTATGTATATATATTATATTATATATAATGTGATACATATAATATATAATATAATGTATAATTTATTTTGTAATATTATAGTTTAAATGCAGTTTTTCATTTTCTGAATTTAAAAGAAAACTTGTCAATTTTTGAATTTCGAGTCGTTCGCGCGCTTTTGATCGACAGGTAGCGCTCGCGTCTGGACGATAAAAATTTTCTTCTTCCCGATAACTGGTAAGCGTGAATTACTGTGTTTTAAAAGCAAATTTTTTAGAAATTGATATCGCCACAATCTTTGGAAGCAGCGAGCAATTTTTTTAATTTTTGTACGTAAACAAGATTGACAGTGATTAAAAAACATAAATTCATATATATTTTTGTCTTGCAAAAGATTAGATGAAAGTAAAACATAACCTCAAACAGTATTGTTTTTTGTTGTGAGTATGCGATTGTTGTAAATTGTTGTTTAATTTTGAAAATTTCTTTCCAGTGACCAAAACACAGAAAAATGGCCAAGTCCAAGAATCACACCAATCATAATCAGAGTAAGTCCATATTTTTATTGAAAAAAGTTTATTTTATTATGACATTGTTGGTTTAAAGTTATCATTGTAAAATATTGTTGCATGATTTCATAAAACGAAAAAATTTTAAATTAATGAAGTTGTGTGTATTTTCTAATTTAGTTTTTTTGTTTTTTAGATAGAAAAGCTCACCGGAATGGAATCAAAAAGCCAAAACGGTACAGGCACGAATCTACTCTTGGAGTAAGTATATACATGTTATTTTTGTTCAATGAAAAAAAAGAAATCAAAATATCTTAATTTTTTATGAAAAAATAATATTTTAGATTAATAAATTTTTGACATTATTAATCAAACAATTTTTATTTAAACTTTTATTCAATTTAAATTTATTAAACTAATATGACCATGATTAAAAAAATCACTAGGTTAATATACTAGAACAAAAGATAATTTAAAATTTATTTACCAATAAAATATTCGCGATTCTTTTTGAATACCTTTAAATAATAATTCAAATAAATTTGTAGAAAATTGTTGATTTTGACGTACCAATTGTATAAAATATTTCTGCCAATCAAATTTCAGTATTTAACAGATGTATCTTTTTTATGTTTTTATAGATGGACTTGAAATTCCTGAGGAATCAGAAATTTGCGAAAAAACACAATCTAAAGCCAAAAGCTCAGCTGAAAAAAGCAGCAGAACGCAGAGCGGCTCGTGAGGCTAAGAAATAGACGATTTGTTAATTATTTTTAATTAAAAAATCTCAAAAAAAAATATAAATTTTCTTCTTTTATTCAAAACCTCTTAATTAAAATATTCAAAGTTACTTTAAATTGAAGTTGTTAAGTAAAATACGTAACATTAAACGTAAACATTGAGAATGTTTACTTTTACTTTTACTTTTAACGTTTTGTCATTATTTTGAAAATGTTAAAGTTTAAAACTTCACGTTTTTAAACGAATAAATTTCATTTAAACGAAAAACTTAATCTGTCGTAAAAAAATAAAATTAAAATATATTAAGTCATTGATGAAAAACAATTAATATTAAATGTTTAAGGATTTTTATTCTAAAATTTGTAAATATAAACATTGAATGTTTACCAGTTTCAAATTTATAAAGATAAATATTTATGTTTACTGTTTATGCTTACAAAAACAGATTAAAAGTAGTGTAAGTATAGATTTTTCGATTAATAATTTTTCTTTGTTATAAATAAATAAGAAGTAGAAAATTCATTTTTAAGCTTATAATAAATTTGAAATTTACCTAGTATACTCTAAGATTTCTATTCACTTTCGAATTTCACGCTACAGTTAAACTGTAACAATTTGACCAGTAAAATAGAAATGACAGAAAATAAAAGTAGCTGTCAAAATGTCGATGAAATCGACAAAGTTGACAAACCGCATATTATATTATTATTCAGCGGCAAAAGGAAGTCTGGCAAAGACTATATAACGGATAGATTGCATGACAGGTATGCGTTTAGGTTATATTTTTATAGATATATCTGTTTTCATTTTTTTGTAAAACTTTGGAATATTTTCTTAAATATTTAAATACTAAATTTAATATATTTTCTTAAAATCGAATTTCATGAATTTATACAAACATTTGTTTACTTAACATATTGTATATATGTCAACATGTACATTTTTTATTATTTTGTGATTTCAATTTTGGAAGTGCGTCGACATATTTTTTGTAATTAATTATTTATTTGATTATTTTTATTTATATTTTTTTAGAATTACGTTTGTATATTGCTACAAACACACTTTTAATACAAGTTTTTTTTTTTTTTTTTTTTTTGGTTTTTTATTAAAATTTTTCTTTACAGATTGGGTGAAGAAAAGAGCATAATTATAAAAATATCTGGCCCAATAAAACGTCATTGGGCAGAAACGCTGGACCTCGACATCGAAAAATTACTGAGTGACGGAGAGTACAAGGAAAAGTATCGTAGCGATATGATCAAATGGAGCGAAGAGATTCGAAAAAAAGATTATGGATATTTTTGTCGAGCGGCGGTTCAAATGTACAAAGGTATCGTCATTTATTTAACTGAAACCCAAATGAATTTCATAAATTATTATTCATTTCAAAATTGTGTTTCAAACCAAGAAATATGAAGAAAAAAAATTAAAATGATTATTTTTATTAGACAAAAGAAGTTATATTTTTTAATTAAAACGGGAAAATGTATTTCCGATTATTTATTTTTATTCACATTTTATTAATCAAAAATTTTTTAATGTATTTTTACTCTTTTTTTTCAGTATCAAAAAAATCCATTTGGATTGTCAGCGACATCAGAAGAAAGACCGACATCAAGTGGTTTAAAGAAACTTATGGATCAAGTTGTAAAACAATTCGAATATCCTGCAGTGAAGATACAAGAAAATCTCGTGGATGGATTTTCACTGCAGGTGAAAATAGATAGACAATTTTTTTTCAGATACTGAATAAATTATTGAAATAATTGTATACATTATTAAAAAAAAAAAAATATTTACCTTTTTTAGGTGTTGATGACGTTGAATCCGAGTGCGATTTGGATGACATCAGTGAATGGGATTTGAATATAAATAACGACGACGATAATAATATTGAAAATATTCTACAGAGTATTATGAATTTAATTTAGCAGTCAAGTATTTTTATATTTATTTGTATTAATTTGTTAATATGTTTCATCATTTTGGGAATTGTCGCTAGAAACATTGGAATCACAGTAGACTTATTTCTAAGTCACGACTATATATTTATAATAAGTTGAGAAAATCTGTTACATCTCATTTAAATGAATAGTTCCTAATCGTTACTTCGTCCATGTGAAATACTAATTAAAACCTATAAAAATAAACGAAATGCCAGTTAAATATTCAGATTCAATTGATGTACTGCTGATTGATCAACTGTACTGATTGTTCAATAGGAATTAATCGTGATACATCTCATTCAACCAATGGTACATTTGCTAATTCGATGTCATTCAATTATTAATTAATATTTTTTGAATAAGATGCCAATTAAATCCTTTTGCTTAATATATCATCTAATCATTTTTGATCGGTTTTAATTGGTATTTTATCTAACTCTTCTATAAACATCTAACTTTTTCAATCTGATTCAATGATCATTTTTTTAATAAGTTATTTGCCGATGTAATTCGATTGCTTAATATATGATCTAATAATTTTCAATTATCTGTAATTACTATTTCAATTTGACGAATGAATGAATGAATGAAAACTATTTATTTTAAATGGAATTCAATAGTTTTCTGTAAATGAAAATTTCAATTCAATGTTTTAACAGCAATTTAAATAAAAATATTAACAACGTTTGTTGTTATAGCGAATTTTAATGAATTTTTTCAATATTCGTTTTAATGAAAGACAAGATTCAAAACTATTAATTTTAAATGGCATTTTATAAAACGATTGAATAATTCTGTAATAAATTCTTTTAATGAAAACTGTTAGCTGTCTTTTGCATGCTTGGAAAGTTTTTTCTATTTATTTAACTTGTAATTCTCAATTTAAATTTCTTAACTGTTAATATTAATTATTAGTACAAATACAAATAAAATTAGATTAAGTTAGAATATAAGAAAAAAAATGAGTTTTGCATCATAATTTTCGTTATTTTAAAAATTAAAAAAAGTTCATCAAACTAGTAATTTATTTCTTCATGAAATGAAGACTTTTTTTTTTCATTCATATTTATTACTAATTTGTAATATTCTATTCTAATATATTGAATCAAAGTATTCCGCATCGAAGAAATTGATGATTTTTTAAAATTCTAGTATTATCGTATTTATTTATTTTCAGAATTATCCTTGGATCGAAGTTCCAATGTTTTCTTCGCCTTTTCAAATTATTGTCCTCAGGTCATTGTAAGATACAACCGTCTGCTGTAAACACGAAATTTTATAGGAATCGTGCGCATTTTCTTACTCCTCTTTTACTTGACAATTTTTTTCCACGTATATAGTGTTTTATATATAATTAAAGTATTTATTATTAAAAACGATTAAAAACGATTGAAACTAACAATGGCAACGTAAGTAACGGAAGATTGCTTTTATTTTTCTTATATGATGAACTGGGATTTATAAAATGCAATTTATTAAAACAAAGTGAAACCAGAAGTTTATATATTAGTTTTGGAACTATTTTAATTGTTATGTACATCTTTTGATCCAAACGATTTTAAAGAATAAAACAGTCATATAATAAATAAAAATAAAAATAAATAAAAATAAAAAAGTCATATAATAAAATGTTGCTTTTCAGTTTTAACGGACGTGAAGATGTGACGCCACCGAACGAAGAGGCTGAATTAATGGAGAACAACGAGCGAGACTCTGGTTCCGAGGCTCAAGACGAAAGGATGGACCAGCCACCTCAAAATGGCCACGCATCCAATGGCCATTCAAACCACCAGTCGGAGAACCCAAGGATGCCGCCGAACTCGCCGGAAATCGAGTCCAACTTGATGGTAATGCCCTCCCTCGACTCTTTATTCCCTGGTTCAACGTTTAGACTATTTTAGACAGAAAAATTTTTAGGTTGAAACTGTCTGAAAAATGCATCTGAAAAATTGAGTTCGAATTCAATTTTTTATACAATTTATTGCTGAATGTGTCTGAGTTTTAAAATCAGACACTTTTAGACTAATTTTGAGGTCAATTTTTTATATAATTTTGTGCTGAAAGTGTCTGATTTTAAAAATCAGACACATTCAACAATAAATTGTATGAAAAATTTAATTTGGTCTCAATTTTTCAGATGCATTTTTCACAGTTTCAAGCTAAAAATTTTTCTGTCTAAAATAGTCTGAACTTTGAACCAGGGTTACTAAACTAGTGTTTTTTAAATTTTATTTACTTCTCATTTTGCTTCTTTTACCATTTTTTCACGTTTCTTTGTTTAATAATTTTTTTGTTGTTTACTAAAGTTTTCTTTTGGTTTGATTCTTCGAAATGCCAAAAATTTTGCGGTCGATAACTTTGTTTGTTGTTGTGATTTTAGAGTCATTTTATTATTATTCGAAAAATACTAAACTGTTCAAATTATTATATTACGTCAAACATTTGCTGGATCTTTGAAAGGTTTATTTTATTATTTGAAATTGTGATCAAAAAGGATTTGATTAAAACCAATAAAAAATTGTTAAATTCAAGTTGAATGGTTTTCATTTGAAACTTTGTTTGAGTAAGATTTCAATTAAGATTAATTTATAATGATTAGATTACATATTAGTAAGTAATAGGATTAAAGCAGCAAATACGACTAAGTAAAAAAACATTCGTTTAATAGGGATGGGGTGTTACGAATAATTTCTATTAAGCAATAAACATTAATTAGAATTTCGCTTGTTTCTAATAGGTTCTTGATTAATATTTTGTATGAAAAAAAGTTACGACTAAGAGGATGTTACACTATATAACAAAATTTGAATTTCAAGATTGGTGCAAATACCATGACATTATCAGTTAGATAAAAAAAAAAAAAAAATAAATAAAAAAATAAATAAAAATGAAAATGTATGAGAATGACTCCATCATTTGTTGAAATCACTTTAATTACATACAAAAAACTCAATTTTTTAGATCATATTTTATGAAAAAAACTTTTCCATAATTATAACCTATTTTTCAGGTTATAACCATACCAAAAACTGTGGTAAGGTTTCTGTACAAAATTTTGACTTAAAAAAGTTTACAAAGTTTACACATGAAATTGAAAAAGATTTAAAAGACCATTAAACTATATTTTTTTGTTTTTAATATTAATTTTAATTATTATATTATTGAATAAAAAAAACATTAATATCGGTAATTTCGAAGTCTTCCACAATTTTTCAACATGATACCCCCTTAAAAACCATTCATTTTAAATGTGAAATGATGGATTTTTGGTTTTTTTTAGCAAAGTTGGTCGCGAGCGAACGCCATGCTGCAGAGTGTTAATCTTGATCTGATGATGCATCAAATGGTTCAAAGCAATGTCGAACACATGTCGATGCTGCCAGGAAGTAGCTCGCGCAATGTCGACATCAATCAAAATTGCAGGAGTGAGTTGGCCGGGGACGGCGTGCCGGTCCAAGAACAATTCCTCGACGAAGTTTGTCATAAATGTATGCCTACCGTGCGGAAGATTTTAAAGAAGGCCCGGGAGGAGATCAGTCAGAATGGCAGAGAAAGGCCGTCGAACGAGGTTGACGGTGCGGGAGAAGAAAAATTATTATAGAGTTTTACTATAAGCATTTTTTATAATGAACTTACGATAGAAATACAACTTAGAAATAATACTATTTATGGAATTTGATATATATTTAATATAGAATTTAAAAAATTATAAGATATACAAATTATAGTGTATATTTCCTATATTTTTGAACTATACACTAAAAGAAATTTAATGTGGGATTCTGTAGGCTAAGAAAGTAACTACAGTAGTGACCTCTGATTTACGGGAAAGAACTAAAAGTTAATTTTTCAACGAAATATTAAGTAAATTAATGTAAACGTTTCGTTTTGTTGATCAAAGATGGATATGATAACAATCCACTAACACATTTGATCAGAATTTAAAAATAAAAAAGGGTCCCGTAATAAATTCCATAGTTGAGGTGGCGCTTTTGGCGTTTTAAATAGATACTTTCTTAGCGTATATAAGAATGTGACATTGGAACCTACGCAGAAATTTACTTGGTTTCTAGGGACTCATACCATTTACAAAATTTATGTAGAATTCCATGTAAGTTTGATTTGATCACTCATATGGGAACCTAAATAGATTCCTATATGGTATGGGCTTTTACACAGAATCCAATGTAGGTTTTTTGTAGATTTCTGTGCCAAATTCCTATATAAGAACCTACTACAGATTTAAGAACTTATGTATGTTCACACGAGGGTTTGATTTGATCAAATCATCACCTATGTAGAAACCCAGATAAGTTTCTAGATGGTACAATTTCCTACTTAGAATCTCAAAAAGTTTCCGATAAAAGTTTCTGTGCCTACTTCAGATCTATAAATTTCCATTCGGGTGTAAATTGGTTAAAGAATTATATAGATAGTAATCCAGATAAGTTTCTGTATTGTATGGGTTCTTACTTCTAATCTCAAATAGGTTCTTATGTACGTTTTTGAGTCCTATCTAGGATCCTATTCAAATCCTTTTATTAGGGTTACATTCTTTTAGGCTACTAATAATACGAACATTACTGATTTGATGCAATAAAAATTGTTGATAGACTGTATCCCCGAAAAGTGTAACGCATCAGCGCGCCGGTGTCCATACCGTCGTATCAGGAGCCGTGGCGAAGGCTTGCCCCCAAAAGTTATCAACGCGAACCAAACCGACGACTCGGCTGAAAGCTCGAGTTCGACTTCCACCGCGAGCATCGTCGAGGTCGAGACCAAAAGGATAAAACTGAAGGTGCAGGATGGGGAGCAGTCTGACGAGATATCATCTTCGATTGATCGAGACCCGACCAGGGGAATAGGGCGGGGGGCGATCCCCAAAATGTCGTCGCTGGTCAACGTCAATGAGATTTGTTGTTGCGAGTACTCGTCGGCCGAATCGTCGTTGAGCGAGGACGAGGAATTGAGAAATTACTGGCAGAACCGGTTATCTCGGCGCGAAGAAGCTGCCGAGGAGAAGCAGGCCGCAAATTCTGACTCCAGTCATGAGCTGATGGAAATTCCAGAGAAAGATGTCGAAGATGTTGAGCTCCATTCGCTTGTTTGCCGAATATTCTTAAACGATATGATTGATGAGGAGGAAAGCAAAAACAAAGTGAAAAAAATGGTAATTTTCTTCTCCATATATGGCCTGAATTTACTTAAATTAATAATTTTAGATTAGTAGATTAAATGTAAAATATTATTTATACAAATCTTACAATTTGAAGATCGATTCGACTGAAATACTATTTCGTTATAACTTCTTTTACTTTATTTTGTGACTTTTAGTGATATTTGTTTTCGACAAAAATCTTCATTTTGTTCATTTCTTTTATGTTTCAGAAATGAAGCATCGATTCTCATACACCGAAGAGCAGACATTAAGCAATTTTCGATTTAATTAATTTCGTGGCAATATTTTAATAATGGAAAATCAATGTTTAGTTTAGTGTATAATTCATTAATTAGTTTTTGCGTGGTAAATAAGTGTTTTTAAATTTTGATCATACATATTAACAGAATTCTGCATATTGAAATACCAGGGTGTCTAGTGAAGTAGGATTCGAAATGAAATTCCTGGTTAATTAAATTATATTTTCTTTTATAAATAAACATTATAATCAATCTTAATTACATAAATATCGCAAAATATTATCAGTATATAAAATAATCTCAGAATATTTTAGAATATACTGAGAATATTTTGTTTCATTAGATTAAAATATTTAAACTACATTTTGCTTATTAATTTTTTTGATACTTTTTTCTATAAGGATTTTTGAATAAAATATACATAAATTATTGGAATATTTTGATTTTTTTGGATGCGAGAAAATATCCCAGTTTTTTCCCAGTTTTTAAGGTTTGCCTGATTACTAGACACCCTGTATACCGAAAGCAAAATTTAACTAAACTCATGAATAAATCTTGGCATTTATTTAATGAATTTGATTACTAATTAAGTCTGTTGGACTTAACATTTTATAGACGTTTACGTTGTATCTAAAGTTACTTGTTACAAGTGGACAAGTTTTGAATTGTGTGCTTTAATAACTTAATTAATTTCGTTGTGTCTACTTTTTATGTATAACTAATTTTAAAAATGTTCTTCGTTAATTAACATAAATATTGTATGATCTTCAGACATTCATACACTCGGAATAATAAGGCGTGAAACTTTAATAAAGTTTGATATGAAAAGTCACAGATTTAATATGATATCTCACAAGTGTTTTTATAGCAACGTTTTATACAACATTTTATTGATATAATTTTATTGATATAATTTTACACTTTTTCTGCCAATAAATGTCAAACTAAGAAATTGTAATGCTTATTTCATTCTTAATGTTCGAAAGTTTTTAATTTCACAGAATCTAATTTTTTTAGATGTTTGACGAAATTAACAAACGGTATTCCAAAAAATGTTGCAAAATCAGTTTTCTTTTAATTTTTAACATGCGATGATGAAACAAAAACTTTTACATTCCTAAATTATTATAATGAACAGAAATTAATTTAAATTTCAAACTTAAATGTTCAAAATGCAATGAATTTGTACAATAGAGTATATCATTAAATAATTAATATTATCAAACAAAATGAATAAATTAACTACTTATATTCTTAATAGTCAGGCGTAATCAAAAAACAATTTTAGAATCGTATATTGAGATAATGCGACAAAAAAATGAGCTTCAAGTTTTTGGGTGATATTTTCCAAACATTTTTTACATTACAATAATACATCTACCAAACATGAATTATAAGGATTAATTTTATTTCTGTATACTGGCGTTACTGTCTTTTTTTTTTCTTTTTTTCAAAATATTTATTTACAGTAGTATCTCGCCTAACTTACCAAACGATGTAACTAGATCCACTACTCCGCACGTTGTATATGCGTACTAAGATGTTGTGGAGTTGAAACAATATTTTGAATTTAATTTAATTTTGCGTGGTGCAAAATTAAATTATGTAGATGGAAGCTAGCTAGGCGGAATTCTCTTGTATTTTATATTTGTTGCTTAAATTTATTGCAAGTTTAAATTGCGTGTAAAAATTAGTTTGAAAAACTTCAGGCTCATAAACATCAAATATACAATAGAAAAATACAATAGAAAAGTACAATAAAAAATGCAATGAAAATGAGAGTGCTTGTATGTATATATGTGTGCAAAAGAGAAGAAAAATGAAAAGAAATATGTAAATAAATTAAGCATTCCTTATGTATAAAAGTGAAAATCATTCACGCTTCAGTCATGCCGACGGTTTCGAAGAGTTACAATTTTACATTTTAATCATCTTCATCAGGTCTTTCCAACAAAAATCGTTCTCGCCGTTTTTAATAGTAATCACGTGCTCGCTGTTGATAGACTTAAAAAGTTTGTTGAATGGCGGAAATCGGTCCAAACATGCTTTGTCACCAATTACGATAAGCTTGTGCTTGGCTCTTGTTACAGCAACGGTCAATCTGCTGTGATCTCCCAAGATATCAAATTCCTGAAAAGTTATTTAATATCATATGTTATATTAAATTTATGTTACATATATATGTTTAACATATAACTTGTCGCAATTAAAAGTCTTACACCATGTCAATTAGATCAAAGTAATAAGCAAAGATGGTGCTGAAAACGCCTCTATTATGTGCGTGCTACTAGCGCCATCTCGGCTTATTACTTTTCAAAAGTGACAAGATTTAAAACCCTTGGTCGCAAGTACTGCTTAAAATATTCGCGCACTAGAATTTTCATTGGTTACGGGAAATGTGAAACTGAAAGGTAAATGTGTATAGATGTCGCTACGTTTTGTGTGAAGTCGTGTAGAAAGTAGTGGCATCTATGCACTTTTTCTTCAGAGTTTTCAGCAGCTGTACCTTTTCTGGTTACGTCATTCCACGGTTTTATCATTACAATTAGTGAAACGATGAAATAATTTAAATTTAAATATGTTTAATATGTTTAAAGTAGCTGCCATTTTGAAACATTTTTATTGGTTAACTCGTTGGCTTTCCAAATATAAAAACGGAATAGAAATTTCAAAGGTGAAGTTTAAAAAAACTGATTCGGGTTATATAAGTGAGCGGATGCTTTAAGTGAGAGACCTTTAAGTAAAGGAAACCGCTATTCGCACGGCAGAGTTAATGAGAGTAAATGAGAGTGAACGGAAGAGTATATGAGAGTAAATGAGAGTAGATGAGAGTGAATGATAGAGTAAGTGAGAGTATATAAGAGTAAACGTAAGAAAGCCAAATTTATACACGGTGGCATGGAAATAAGCGTTCTATTTACTCTTAAATGTACTCTGCTTTCCTGTCCATGAATATTGTCCGATTAACCGTGTATTAATTATCTTAAAAATAATTGAAATGATTAGTTAACTGAAACCGCATATTATTAAGGTAATAAGAAATTTCAAGAAAGTTTTTAATAACAAAATTAAGTGATAAATCAGTCTATATATTATATATTATATATAATAATATTTTATATAAATAAATTTAATAATAATAATAGTAAAAATAATAATAATATACCTTGCGATTAACTAACAATTACAAAGTTGTGGTGCAAGATATCATTTTTATTATATTGCAAATTTAACTTCTTTTATGTTATATATTTTGATTTTTGACTTCACAATTAGAAAACATTTAGAGTAAATATCAAGGTAAATATAATTTTTTTTTTACAAGAATGTTTTTTTTCTTTTCAATAACTACATCTGGTCATGAACAAAAATTTATGTTAATGCATTCTTTTATTTATACTAAATTTTTGTTTTTGTGATTTACGTTGATTGTATTTTAAAATTAAATTCAAAAATGTGATAATCAAGAATATGAAAAATCTCATTAAATTAAAGTTTATTATAGAAATGACGATAAAAACCACAATTTAATATGTTGTAAAGTATAAATATATAATAATGTTATTGGAACATTAAAAATTGATATTATTATACTAAGTTTTCAGTTTACTTTTTTTTTAATGTACCCATATTTCCACACACCCCATTATCCACCCTCCCCAAAGTTGTTTAGTTTAGTTTTTTTTTTAATGCACTCAATTTCCACGCACCCCATTATCCACGCTCCCCAAAGTTGTTTAGATTTGTTTTTTTTTAATGCACCCGTATTTCCACACCCCATTATCCACGCTCCCCAAAGTTATTTAGTTCAGTTTTTTTTAATGCACTCAATTGTTACAATTATGTTACTGTTAATGTTACAATTAATTTAACATTAATCATTTATTTTCAACCATTTAATCCTTCTGTTCATTTTTAAGATATTTAATGCATTCTGAGTTGCATATTTTAATAAAAAAAGAAAACAGAGTTTATTTAAGAGTAAAAGTAATGCTTACTTTCATGCCACCGTGTATAATTTTTGAAATTCTTACATTCACTCTCATTTACTCTCATTAACTCTCATTCACTCTCATTTACTCTCATTCACTCTTCCATTTACTCTCATTCACTCTTCCGTTCACTCTCATTCACTCTCATTAACTCTGCCGTGCGAATAGAGGCGTCCTTAAGTAAATTTGAGTGTATTATCAATAGTAAATTTGATTTATTTAAAATATAATTATTTATATAAATATAAATAAATATTTATATAAAATATTAATATATAAAATAAAATACAAAATATTATAATGAAATATAAAATTAAATTTGAGTGTATAATCAATATTAAAAATGATGCATAAGGTGCATCAGTTAAATTCAGATAAAATTCATTTTTATTTTTATACTTTTTGTCCGAATTTAGCTAACAAACACTGGTTATTTCCTAGTTTAGATCGACTAGAATTATGAAATTTGAATAATATATTATTATACTTAATATATCTTTAAGTTATAGTAACCTTGATTTTCCACGAAAGATCAGTACTCTTTGTGCAAGAATAAATGATTATTTCCTTGTCCCGTCCTTGGTATTGATCGACAGTGTTGATTTCTACACTGCTATGTATATTTTTCTTCAGGAAAGCGACTTGAGCTCGATAAGGCGCGATAACTCCAATTTCGTAGATGTTAATTCCTGTCTGTAAAAAACAATGCCTAATTTATATGCAAGTCAGTCAATTTTTTAGACATAAAATTTCCAAAAAGTAATGCTATAAAATTTTTTTTTGTATTACAAATTTGGATTTTATAAACACAAAATTTTGGGTAACAAATTTCTTGTCTTATTCAAATTTGCTTTTTTTTATGCATCTGAAGTTTCCAACGTTTATTAGTAAACGAAGACTAATTAGAAATTAATCAATAAAATAAGTTAAAATCAAAAGTGACAAATTTTTCTTACTAAAACATAAATGTACTAAAGCTTGTTCTTACAGAGAAACATTTAATAAAAAATACATTTTTCTTTTTAAATATTGGATTACATTTTATTTTTGTTTAGTAATAAACGTTTGAAACTTCAGTGCTATTTTTTTATTCAGATTTTCTTTTTATATACAAAAAGAAAAAAGAAAATTCGTGAAATTATTTTAAAATAAGATTTAAATAATTAAAACAGACATTGGAAGTTACTTTTCACAATGTAACGCGTCACCGTTATTGTTATTCAAAAAATGTAACATTTTTTATATTAATTCTACGTCTTTAATTCCAATTTCTGAATTAAAGTTTCCAACGTTCATTAGCAAATAAAAATTAAATAAATATAATTGAAAAAAATATATTGTATTCGAAGTAAGCAATTATTTAGAGACATGAACGTATTCGAGTCAATTTTAGCAACATTATACAAAAAAAAGATCATCATTTAGACCATTACATTAGTTTGATTTTTTGTTTGCTAATAAACATTGGAAACTTGAAATTTATTGAATGCAAACCTTTAAAAGTATGTCGATAATTCGTGTAATTATCGCTAATTCCCAAACATTGGTACAAAAATCTATGTTTTTATCCTTATCCGTTTCATATTCTACATGATCATCTATTTTCATCGTCCAAGTAGGAGTCGTGTCGATGACAATGGCCGAATCTTCCAATTCGGTGGAAAGAACATTTTGCACCCATTTTTCACTGGATTGGATGACCTAAAAATATATTTTTATTCAAAATGTATATCATTCACTTATAATACATTGTGTTACAAAAAAAGTAATATATTTTTTCCTTTTGTCATTAAAAATGTACATTTCCATTTAGTAATTTTAAATTTGATCTTTTTTTGACATTACAAACTTTAGAGACATAAATTTATACAGCTAAATAAATATAATTATTGTTCTTTTTAAACATTTAACACTAAGTAAGCGATGATTTTTTTGTTTTATTTTTAAATGAAAAATTGTTCATATTTTTATAAAAACTAAATCATTGCCATACACTATGATCCTTTATTCGCATCGTGGCGTTAGCTATCAAATCATTTCCAGCAATTAAAGTGTCATTATAAGTCAGTTTGTTCGCGACATCCATTATTCTACTATTCATCCGATATTGCGCTCTTAGAGTGATAGCATTGTTGTCTATGTTGAGTCGTTCAAACAATGATTCATTGAAACCTAATTTCCTGTAAATATAAGAAAAATACAATTATATGTCGAAGTATCGTAAATTCTCATGTGACAATCGATTTATATTAATGGTTCAAAAAAAAAATTACTGTTATATATTAGAAGTTTTAGGAAAAACTAATCAATAAATGCAACTGAAATTAGTAATAGAAAGAGATTTAGTTTATGATATTAACGCAAATAAAAAAAATTTTGCCATATTGGAATATTAGAATTGCACTTGTGGCGCTTGTATCAGTTTTTGCGCCATGTTGAAGCTTTTCTGCCATTATGAAACTATTCCGCCATGTCGTAGTCGCATGAGAATTTACAATATGAAGTACATGTGGCGCTAGCGTACAATTTTTTTTTCTCCAAATTTTGAAATCATTTGAGTTTGATCAAAATCAACCTCAGATCCTGAACTTCTTCTTCATTTTTTCATCATAAACTTTTCTTGAACCTTCTAGTATTCAAACTTTTTTTATAATTGTATTTAAACGTATAGCAAGTAAGTTAAATCTTGAATTGACATCTATTGACCTTCATATCAAAACGTTTTTTAAATGGTTATATGATTTTCATTGTTTCCAGGAACTCAAAAAATGGCCTCACCGTGCTTCATCACTTTTGGCTATGGGTGGCAACTGTTCTGGATCTCCCACGAGGATAAATTTAGACGCACTGTACAGCGGTCTTATAATGGTGGGCTGCAAAACCTGCGTACTCTCATCCACTATGCAAATATCGAATTTCTTTTTCGCAAGAAGTGGATGATTCGCGCTGTAACAGGTCACTCCCACAATATTCTAGAAAATATATTTTTTTCAATAAAATGCCATTAACATGTTACCCGTTTGCATGAATTTTACGATTGTTCGTCAGATTAGACCTTACTCACTTTGTTACAAAAGATATTTTCTATGTCCTCTGGCGATGTGCAATTTGCAGTCACGCGCGATTCGCATTTGTTATGTAATACCGCAGGTATTTTGCTCGAGGAGCCTAGACGCAAAAAGTCAACGTTCCTCTTAAGCAACTTCAGCAGTATATTGTCCACGGCGGAATTGGTATGGGCAGTCACCAGTACGGATTTACCAAGTTTAATCAGTAATTGTATTAAAGCTACCAATGTCTGAGTTTTGCCGGTTCCGGGCATTCCTTTAATCAACATATAATTATCCATCGATAATGCTTTGATGACAGCTTTTCGTTGACACTCATTTAATGACTTTGTACAATCTGAAACGATATGGCTGATGGACGGGGTAAGTTCGTTGGAAAACTTTGCTGGAATTCTGTAAATATTGAAAATGTACAGTAACTTGATTTTTTTTTGCTGTTATAAATAATACTTAGTGTTCAGCGAAAAATCAATCAATCAATATATTAAAAAAATTTTCAAGATTTTCAAGGTTTTAAAATTTACTGGACACCATGAAATACAAATTTTGCTACATACCTGTCGATAATTATACTTCGTAATCTGGCACAATTTTCATCATCGTCTAATAATCCGCCAAGATTTCCATAATTATTATATCCAGTAAGATTAGATGAACTATATTTATCAATGTGAAAAACATCGAACGGAAATAGGGTTTGAATATTTCTAAAAATTTAACACAGTAAGAAAAATTAATGTGATGATAAAATGAGATATTTGATACCTAAACCTTGAATTTCTTACATAAGTACAGAATCTTAAATCGTTACATACGAATCGAATCATATTACAGAAGAAATATATAATTAAACTAAATTTAAAATTTTAATTTCTTTAAAGTTTTAAAGAATCTATATAGATATTAAAAGTAGTTGTACTTTTTCAACTTTACTGTTATTGAATTGGGGTCAACAGTGCTAACTCTCCCAGACTCAACATTCACCCTGTTGTTGGTGCTAATAATCACGTATTCATCTTCAGAAAATTCCAACATATTGAAATCAACTGCATTTGAATCATTCAATCGAGTGAAAACATGAAAGAAAATTTCTTCTTTTTCGACGACTCTGCTGGATATTTTCAAATTACTTATACAAGTGCCCTGTTTTTCTCTAGAAATTCAAAAATTTTTAGTTAAAAGTTAGTAACAAATGTTCACTGTATTTAAAAATTAAAATTTTTCTGTATTCGTGATACTAAAAATATTCAATTCACGAAAAAAATTGTATTGAAAAGGTTATTTGAAAATATTTATCATAAAGTTTATTCAAACAAAGTTTATATAAAAAGTTTATTAAAAGATTCTGTGTTTGAAAGCTTAGTGAAAAAGTTTATGTTTAAAAGTTTACTCTTCAAAAGGTTAATATTAAAAATTCTTCTCAAAATGATTGTACTGAAAAATTAAAAAAAAATCTAGAATTTGCCGTGAACTTGTACCTCGTTTTTGGATCAAGTGTCCATACATTATTCTGAGGATAAGCCAATGTTTCGGAACGTTGCTCTAGTTGCAGCAAAGTGCACCATTTCAATACATAATCAATGTGAGCAGTGGACAAGCGTTTCAAAATATTATCGCTCAGGGTTTTTAAATAATGCGTCTCCGCCATGGAAGCTTTTTCGTTTTCGCTTAGATAAATGCAGCACAGGGTATTGACGGGGCATCGCTCACAGACGTGATGATTGATTGGCTCAGGAAGCTCAATGAAATATTTCGACAATTCCTTGTCGTCCTTGTCGTTTGAATTTCTGAGTTTGTTGCCGAAGTAGTAAGCTAAATTGTTTCTCAGCAAAAGCAAGTCTCGGATTTCTTGGTGCGTCGCTTGAACCTCTTTGGTAAGATTATCTCTGTAATATTTAATTAAATTTGTAAAAAAAGGAATATAATAGTTTGAAAGACAAGTTTTTTATCATAAAAAAATCGATAATGCTAACATTCATATATATTATTATAGTAAATTAAATTTAAGAATAAGTATTTAATTCATCAATTATCAAAAATATTTATCCATTGAATTGAAATATTAAAACAAATAATTACTTCAAATAGACTAGATATCCAGAATCGCATTTTCTTCCCGTGAGGTTCATCATCAAAGCGTACAGTATCACTTGACCCTTGTGTTCGACTGAAAATGTGGGTTTACCGGTTTTGATTTCGATTGGTAGCATTTTGCGTTTTGAGTGAATGGTCACATCGGCGGTGATATCGATCTTGCCTTTCAATCCCAACTTAGGCAGCCAAATGTTTTCTTCGATGTCGCGAACTTTTTCAACGCAAAATTCTCTTTTTTCTTTCTCAAAGTCGGGTCCTGTTAATTATAATTACATATATAAATGTGTATAATAAATAAATTTTAAGTAATTATTAGTTCACAAATTTCTGCCTCAAAAAACATTTGGTAATGTTAATGGGGTAGTTTTAAATACCTACCACTGACATACATTTGGATAAAGTCGAATATGTGTTTGACATATGGGAAAGTGTTTCGCTGACATTCGGCCAGAGTAAGATTATTAGCGTACATAGAGTTCAAAAAGTGTTGAGATTTAATCTTTTTCTGATAAATATTTGTAATGCCACGAAGAGTGTAGGTTTTACTCTGCAAGGCCTGGGGAGAAATATAAAAAGGTAATTAAACATTAGTGAATTGAGGCAAATTAAAATGTTCATAATTTTAGTGGTTTCAAAGAAAAATAATTTTTGCAATATATATTTTATTTTTGATCGTTAGTTGAAATGTAATTTTTATTCCAAAATAAAAACTAAAAAAAGCAGTAAAAAAATTGGTTAAATAATCTGAAATCTTAAAAGTAAAATATATTTTGAATTATAAAAGAACGTTAAAGAATGCTTTAAAAATGATCTTTAGATTATGATGTAAAACTTCATGCAAGAAAACTTCACATAGCACAGGAGTGAAGTTGTATTTCACTCCCTTGGTACATAATATACCAAGAAAAAAATTTAAAGACAAATTTAAAATTGACCTCTTGCAAAATTTCGTGAGATAAAATTCCAGTAATTAATGCCAGTGTATCTGGTTCATAATGGGGCAGTGTTTGAAGACCATTGAACATATCATTTAGAATGCTGCGTCTCGCACAAAATAGACCAGCTGTGATTGTTGTTCCTGCCAAAAGTGTGTCAGGATCGACGATTAAAAATCCATACTTGTTGTCGATAATCCATTGATCGGCTTCTTTTTTTGCTTTAATTGTACAAATTTGGTTCAATTTGATTTTAATTTCGTTCCTAAAAATACATTATTTATAAAATTAGTAAATAAATTAATTATATATTAGTTCATTATTAAAGTAAAATTGAATATAAATAAATAATAAAATAATAAATAATAAAAATGAATAGCTTTCTGTAACAATTTTAAACTTCTTTTTTAACGTGAAAACAATCAGGGTCATAAAAAAATATGAACTACTTTATCCCATAAATGTCTATAGGATTGTTTAATGAGATACATGTCAAGGTAAAATGATGATATGAATAATTAATGCAAATGTCAATAAATTATTGTAATAACCGAATGAGTGAAAAAATTTTTTTAAATGTAAAGCAATGAAAATGGAACACTTTTTAATGATCCCTAAAGTGATCATTGAGGACATGGAGTGTTTCTCCTTGCCCCTCAAATATTTTTCACAAACTTACCAAAATTCTTTACACCGAACCTCTCCTTCCCTTTTTGAATCGACTTCTCGAACAGTCAGTAAAATTTCTCTCGGGTGACGTTCAATGTTTATACATTGACAACGTTTATAGGAACTCAAATCCAATTCAACTTTCAAATCTCCTGACCAGTCATCATCATCGTCAAAGAAATCATCCATTTCCAGATCATTGTGATTCTTATTTTTCTCTGACATTCCATTTTCCTTGGCATGATTTTTCGTAACTTCAAAATCCTCGACCTCAATTTCCGTAACTTTCTTAGATTCTTTAAAAACTGAACTAACTTTTAAAACGTCGTTGGTGGAATTATTTTCGAAAGAAGTATTTTCAGTGAAAGAATTTTCATCAATTTTTGTATAAGATTTTGTGTGTGATGAGCAACTGAAATTTGAATCACTTTTTTTTATCGAATTTTCGTCGGAAAAGATCCCTGACGAAGCGTTTAGACTTTTATTTTTCATGCAACTTTCTTCCAAATGAACTTCGTCCGTTGACTCAAAAGAGAAATCAGTTTCGCTAAAAAGATCATGGTGTTCGAATAATTCGACTTTCTCCTTTTGCATTTTCAATTTTGTGCAATTACCATTTGTAAGCAACATTTCTTTTTTATGTTCTTGTATACTGGTATATGAGGTTTTTCGTAATTTAGTTCCTACTTTCTGCTCGTCATTGTCATTTTGAAATTCAGTCTTCCGTTTCAGTGGAGATTTTTGTTCTGTTAAAATAATGTTTTAATAAATAATTAATAATGTTATATGTATTGCACATATAAAAATAAAATAAGTAAATAAGTTATCATTTATAATTTCAAGAAATTTTAGTGAATAAATAAATACCATTCAAGCTGGTGGATACTTTCGTGATTGTGCCTTTTTTTTCAAAAAAGTTTGAAATTGTTGGCTGATTTTCCAAGCTTGCTTTCTTAGCATCCTGTAACAAAATAAAATTATTAAAAACATTATTTTTATACTATAATTTTTTCAAATAAGTATTATTTATGCAAACTTAAATATTGAAAATGATAAATACAATATGTTAATTTTTTTTTATAATTTTTAAATAAAGTAGTTAAATAATTAACAGTTAAATATTTAACAAAAATATTCTTAATTTTGTAATTTTTAACTTTGTTTTTCACATTACAAATATAATATTACTTATTGGCAATTAATTTAAATCAAAATAAACTGTCTCTTATTGGGACTCAATGAATTACAAATTTTATTCACAAAATGTTTTCAGTGATTTTCAATTTTTATTAAAATTGTACAATTATTTTTAAATAATTGGTAACGTATTTTTTAAATCTCATATAAGCTTTGTTTACAGTACCCTAACCTAAAAATCATCAAGGCGTAATTAATAAAGAAATTCGTTTAATTTGACTAAATCAAAACGTGATAAAACGAAAACTACTTAAATTATCAAACTGAAACGCTGTCATTAAATGTTGACAGTTAAACTTTTTACAATTATTTACCTTAGTTGCTTTGCATGCACTTTTACGCTTTTTATCCATACTTTTTATTTTTCCATAAACGAGAACAGGTATACGAAACTAACGAGAAACCTTCTCTTATTCATGTAAACATTCGTTCTGATTTTGTCAAACTTCATTAAATATAATTTTTCATTTAAAAACATCACTCGTCAAGCTTGTTGACAGGTTAAGGCGCCAATAAATGAACAACACAGGATCACCAATATAAAGACTTGTACGTGTTATTGGTTGTAAGTTGGCAAGCAATACAAACGAATTTCAGATAAGAAAAAAAACGAAGAATGAAACAACGATGTTACACAAAGAAAAAAAAAAACTAAATCAATTTGAGAAAAGTGAAATGTGAGTAACAACTATTAATATACAAATTAATAAATTCATTCAAATAATATTATTCATTATCGTTTAAAATTAAATTAAAATGATATTCAAAATAGTAACAAAAACAAATGAAAAAACAAATTCAGTTCTATTATTGATAAGATAAAAAGTTGCAAAAAAAATTAGATAGGTTTCGGTATACAAACACGAAACCTATAAAAACTGAGACAAAAAATATCGATGTGATAAAAATAATTTCTTGAATAGCATTTTCAAATGTATTATTAATCATTTGATTGTCGTCGATCAAGTCGTCTGAATCGAAGTCATCTGAACAAGAGTGCATTCGTTGTTTCAATTTGTGATAAAATTGTGAATTGTGAATAGTTAATTTAAAAGTTTACATAAAAGTTTAAATTTAAAAGTTTACATAAAAGTAATCAGTTATTTTTCGATATTGTAAAGGAATAAATGTGGTGTATGAAGAAAGTGAGATAATGAAAATTGATGATTTGAAGAAAAAGCAGTCCAAGGTGCATTTCATTTCTTTTCTACTTTTCTTCGTCATTATAAGGTACGTACTTGTAAATTAATTACTGAATTTAAAATAAAAATGAAAAAAATGAACACTTAAAATGAAAATTAAAAACGCGTAATCAAAACGAAAATTTTAAACAAAAATTAAAAATTGATTTAGAATTGAAAATTTGCAATGAAAAATTGTAATGAATATTTGAAATACAAATTTGAAATTGAAAAAAAAAAAGAAAACTTAAAATGAATACTTACAAAGAAAATTTTGAATAAATATTTAAAATGAAACATTATAATATGCAATGAACATTCCAAGTAATAATTTTAAATGAACATTTGATATTAAAATGTATAAGGAAAATTTAAAGTAAAATTTAAAAAAATATAAAAAAAGGAAAATTTAAAACGAATATTTTAAATAAATATTTTAAATTAATATTTAAAATGATGATTTATATTTAAAATTTTTCAAATGAAAATCAAACGTCATATTAAAACAAATTTGAAACAAAAATTTAAAATTTAAAAAAAAAAGAATTTTAAAATTAACAACGAGAATAAATAATTAGAAGAATTTGAGTGATAAATTTATTGAAAAAATATTATTAATTGTAATTTAAAATTAAATTAAAATTATATTTATAATTGTTACAAAAACAAATAATAAAAAAAAACACTTGTAAGCATTCAAGTTTATTGTTAATAAGATAAGAAGTTGCAACAAAAAAGTAAATTTTGGTATATAAACATAAAAACAATAAAAACTAAGACAAAAAATATCGATCTGATAAAAATAATTTCTTGAATAATATTTTCAAACGCATTATTAATCATTTGATTGTCGTCGACTGAAGTCATCAAGTCACAATTTAAAAATTTGTTATAAAGTTGTAAATTGGTTATTGTTCGGAAATATAAAAGTTTAAATAAATGTTATTTCTTGCTTTAATTAATAAGTGATAAAAGTGGAATAAAGTGATTTTAACTTTTATTTGTTTGAATTGTATTTTCTATCTTTCTCACACCAATGGCATGGTCTTTCAGTGGTACTCGGTCATCTACAGGTACATCCACTCTATTCAACTATTTATTCAATTCATTGAAAGGTATGTAGGTAAATTTAAAATAAATATTTAAATAAAATGTACAAGTGAATTCAATGTTAAAAATTAAAACAAAAATTTAAAATGGAAATTTATAAAGAAAATTAAAATAAATATTTAAAATGAAAAATTAAAACGTAGAATGTACGTACAAAATGATAATTTTTAAATGAACATTTTAAATGAACATTTTAAATGGAAATATGTGATGAATATTTGAAATAAAAATTAAAAAATAAAAAAAAAAAGAAATTTTAAAATAAATATTTTAAATGAGCATTTAAAATTATTATTTAAAGTTAATATTTAAGTGAAGTCAAACGTGAATTTAAAAGTGAAATTTAAAATTGAAATTTGAAATAAAACTTTGAAATGAAAATTTAAAATGCAAAAAAATGGAATTTTAAAATGAAGAACAAGAATAAATAAGTAGAAGAATTTGAGTAATAATAATAATCAATAATCTTAATAAATTCAAAAATAATCAATAAAATCATTTAAAATTTAAAATTAAATTAAAATTAAATCATTATCATTTAAGATAATGTGATTAATTATCATTTAAATTATAATTAAATTTAAAACTGTGACAAAAACTAAAAAAAAACACTTGTAAACATTTTTAAACTCATTATTAATAAGATAGTAAGTTGCAAAAAAAATTATCTAAGTTTCGGTATGCAAACACGAAAACAATAAAAATTAAGACAAAAAAATCGATTTGATAAAAATAAGTTCTTGAATAGTGTTTTCAAATGCGTTATTAGTCATTTGATTAATAAAGCATTTGAAAATACATAAATTACGAATTTGAATATATCATAAATTTAAAGGTTTAAATAAATGTTATTCCTTGCATTTATTAAGAAATAAAGTGACAAAAGTGGTATAGAGTAATCAAAACTGGTGATTTTATGGAAAAAAAAAGCATTTCATTTATTCAACTATTTATTAAACTCATTAAAAAGTATGTAGGTAAAATTTAAAATGAAAACTTAAAATGGAAATTTAAAAAGAAAATTTAAATAAGTGTTTAAAAACGAAAAATATAAACATGGAATGAACATGGAATGATAATTTCGAATGAAAATTTTAACTGAACATTTGATATGGAAACATGTGATGAATATTTAAAATAAAAATTAAAACATTTAGAAAAAGGAAAAATTTAAAATGAACATTTTAAATAAATATTTGAAATTCATATTTAAAATGAATTTTTCAAACGGAAATCAAACGTAATATTAATACAGAACTTAAATACTTGAAATGAAAAATTAAAAATAAGATACAAAGTGAACATTCAAAATGATTATAAATATGATAATGATTATTTTAATTTTAAATTATCATTTTGAATGATCATTTTGCATTTCAAATGAGCATTTGAAATTATTATTACTTAAAATTAATATTCAAATGATATCAAGCGTGAATTTAAAACAGAAATTTACAATGAAAACTCAAAATGAAAATCGAAAGTGAATTTATATCAAATATTTGAAACAAACATTTGAATTGAACTTTTTAAATGAAAATTCCCTATTGAAAAATCTCACATGTGAAGTCACGTAAAAACTCATGTGAGAAATCACTTGAGAATTCACGTGAGTTCTCATGTGATTTCTCACATGAGTTTTCATTTTCATTTGAATGTCATGAGATTTTTCAGTAGAAAAGTTACTGATTTTTTAAAGATCGTAGCTAGAGGGACCGTTACGTAGATATAACGTGGATATACGTGGATATAACGGGGATATAAGAGAAGATGACGTAGATATAACGTGGCTATAACGGGGATATAAGAGAAGATGACGTAGATATAACGTGGATATAACGGGGATATAAGAGAAGATGACGTAGATATAACGTGGATATAACGGGGATATAAGGGAAGATGACGTAGATATAACGTGGATATAACGGAGACATAAGGAAGGGTGACGCAGATATAACGGGGATATAAGGGAAGATGACGTAGATATAACGTGGATATAACGGAGATATAAGGAAGGGTGACGTAGATATAACGGGGATAAGAAGGGAAGATGACGTAGATATAACGTGGATATAAGGGAAGGCAAAGTAGATATAACGTGGATATAACGGGGATATAAGGAAGGGTGACGTAGATATAACGGGGATAAGAAGGGAAGATGACGTAGATATAACGTGGATATAAGGGAAGGCAAAGTAGATATAACGTGGATATAACGGGGATATAAGGGAAGATGACGTAGATATAACGTGGATATAACGGAGATATAAGGAAGGGTGACGTAGATATAACGGGGATATAAGGGAAGATGACGTAGATATAACGTGGATATAACGGGGATATAAGGAAGGGTGACGTAGATATAACGTGGATATAAGGGAAGGCAAAGTAGATATAGCGTGGATATAACGGAGATATAAGCGGGAAAATATCGTAAGTATAACGTGGATATTACGGAAATAAACAGGCAGGTGTCGTTGATGGTGTCCGACATTTATATCACAAATTTAGCTACTTGGGTGAATTAAAAAAAAACTAAACTAAACAACTGTGGTGAACGTGGTAATTGGAGTGCGTGAAAAAGTGGGTGAATTAAAAGAACTAAACTAAACAACTGCGTTGTACACGGTAATTGGGATGCGTGAAAAAGATGCGTTTAAAGTTTCAAACGTTTATTAGTCAACGAAAAAAAATTTTTTCGAAATCAATCTAAATACAACGAAATGTATTGAAAATCCCATACATACATAGAAAAAGATTCAAAAAAGTCATTTTACCCCCAAAAAACACCCCCAACCCCTTTTATATTAAAATATTAAATAAATAATTTAAATAAATAATTTAATTTTTATTTAATTTTTTATATTAAAATATTAAATAAAACTTCTTTCGATCAATTGATCTATTTATATATTATTCAAACAGAATTAACAGTTTTGTAGTAAAGTTTTTTCTTTTCATTACTTCCTTTCGTCTTCAATTTTTTACCCTTCGCTTTTAAATCATCACGATTTAAATGAAATGTAAAAATGTATACAAAATAATATGATAAATCC
>JABFOV010000916.1:2622-30075 GCA_022817685.1 Aradophagus sp. ZL-2020
ACATATAATAATTATTTGACGTTTAATGATGTTTTTTTTTATAAATAAGAAATTGTTGTGTTTTAAATATTTTACACAAAGCGACATACTAATTGGGAAATCTGCATTTTGGTGTTTGATCGCCAGCGAACCCTGCCTTTATAACTCCAGAACCCTGCAAGTATATAAATACAGTCATTAATAATAAACATTATGATGTTTACAGATATTTTTATACACTAGACGTTAATTGTCAATGACATTGTTGTCAATAGTAATTTTACTTGTGCAAGGAATAAGATTTTTTGACGACTATTCAATTGTCAGAAAAAATTACAACAATATTAAGTGAGTGAATCTATTGATTTTTTTCTTTTTAATTTTTTGAGTATCTAAAAAGTTATTATTTTGCTTAAACAAATTCTATTTTAAATAATGATAGTTATAATAATATAGTCTAATGGTTTTTGACACATGCGAAAACCTATTTAGATAACAGATTGACAAAATATTTAGTCTATGACAGGAAGTACTAACATTGTCGATTACTACAGGTTGATTAGCAATCAAGTTATACGTTTCCATTACTTTCGTTGACGAAATTACAAAATTAGACTTTAACTTTCAAACAAACATTCACAACCGCACCTATTATTTCCAAATAGGTTATACCATGGGCCGTGAGTCATTAGAAGTTCGTTACGGGAGGTATACTCAGCTTGATACAGCTTCTTGAGGTAAAAGTGTCGAGATGGAGCTGTTGCAGTGATGAATTTGAACGCCTTTAACGATTGAGTCCAAAACCAAAACATTGATATTGGAAAGTGAAAGAATAATTCAGTTTTATCGGTTGTCTTGTCTTTTTAGCAATTTATTTACATTTTACTTTTAAATAACTTTAAAAGTTGAACTTTATATAATGATGGTCGTACAATAAAAAGGTTTACAGTTTCTTTTCATTTTTTGTTTGCATTTATGTCTATTTAACATTTATTTTTATTGTAAATTCCGAAAAATTTCAAACTATTATGTTACTCAACTTTCATTTACTAAAACAATTTTTGTGCAGGACAAATAAATCATATGTCACAGGATTTTGTAAATCGAGGTATGGTACCCTACGTATGGGTACTACTATGGAACCCAGGAAAGTCAAACTTCAAACGAATTGGCTTAAATGGCACAGTTAGCATAACTGACACAATTTTTAGTTTATTACAATGGGGAAATTCTGCAGAGTTGGTGATAATGAAGTAATGTCATTTCTTACTTTCGTTAATTTTTTAGAAATTGCATGTTCATTAGAATATGAACTTATATATTTAAATTTATAATACATTTATAAAATAATTACATAAAACTAAAATTAACATATGATATTTTAAGTTTAAAACACAACATATTTTTCTAATTTCATTTATTTCATATAAATAAATTATCTATACAAATGTCACTCATATCGTAGCTCATATTTTCTTTAATACATCTTTTCTTTTCATCAAACAAATACTCGCACTCAATTGGGTCATAAAACTCATCAACGGGTTGTGGTAAGATGCCAAAATAATCTTCAATATAACTCAGCACTGATTCCTTAGTTTGTAAATTATTGAAAATCTTTTTTTCAGATTTGGGCAAAATTTTTTCCAACATAAACACTAAATGATGATGCATGCACAAGAATTGTGTAGGAATTCGTGATACAATGTTCAACCAGTCTTGCACACAGCTCAGTGGAGTTAAAGTTTCACCAGTAAACAATGCTGGATTAGTCAACAGTCCACTTGCACTCATGACAGCATTGCATTTTGACTCTTTGTACAATAATTTAGAATCTTCTAAAGTTTTGACGCTGCCATTTGCTATCACAGGTACTTGAACAGAATCACAGATTAATTTTAAACTCTCTAAGTCTATAGGCTCGTTTCTCATTTGCGGTGTTCGCGCATGTACAGTGATAAAAGAAACGCCAGCTTTTTCAACTAGCTTACAAAGTTCAATAGTTTTTCGTATTTCTTTTAACAAACGAATTTTCACTGAAACGGTGAATGGCTGTGAAATCCTATTTCGAACTTGGTATACTAAATCTCTGACCAGTTGAGGTTTGTTTAGTAAGCTTGCTCCATAACCGTCTTTCATGGCCCACCTTTGTGGACAGCCACAATTCAAATCAATTCCATTTGAATATCTGAAACAGTGAATGTACATGAAAAAGACATTTTTTTATATAAATAATAATAGTAGAAAACTTGTTTCTACATTTTTTAAATTAATATTTGTATTATATAAAATAAGTTACTAATAATTTATTTTTTCATTTTATTTGAATAAATTATTAAGTATATAATACAGTATTTTGAACTCTTTAAAATCTTTAAAACCAGTCTCTCTCTTTAAAACTCTTTAAAACCAATTATACTGTTTATAATGAATACTTACGGTGAAACCAATTCTGCTGCGTTGACAAAGTCATCGACATTTTTTGCAGCGAATTGCACAATCAATGGATTGTCAAGTTTATTAGTTATAAAGTCATTGTTTCTGGCCTTTGTGGACTGCACAAATGAATCTGCTAATATCATTGGAGTGAAACAAATATCACAATTGTACTTGCGAACTAGAGTTCGAAATTGAAGTCTGAAAAAGAAAACTTTATTTAATGCAAAATAATAATTCCAAAGATATCAATGTTTGATCAAATTTTTAACAATTTTTGATAAAATTAATAATAATGTATTTACAGTACATTATTGGGTATTCAAATATGAAAACAAGAAAAACAATACCTGCTGTACCTAACCATTGGAGCACAAACTGTAGTCATTCTAGAATCATTTAAAATGTCCATAACATTTTGTGACATATCTGTTTACATATATGTCTTTACAAGTGCGAACAAATTTTCACCTTCTTGAATATATTTTCTTTCAATATGTATCAATGTGGAAATGTTATAATCTATAAAGAGGTTATAATATTAGTATAAACGTATTAAATTTATACTTATAAGTGTATGAAAACTATTCAAATAATGTACATATTAATAGTCAATCAATATTATTATACATTGATAAAATTTAAATATTATTTGTCACTCTAATTGAATTGCTCCAAATTTAAAATCTTAGTTTGCTTCTCACGTTAACACCAAACTCAAACATGAAAGATTTAAGTCTTTCAACTTCATCCTTTTCCAATCAGTAAATAATATATATGATAGAAAGAGAACATTTTTTTCGAAGATTGAATACTTTTAATAGAGAATTGATGAACAAAATAATACCTTTCTTTTTCTTTTTCCGTTAGAAGGAAAACGATAACGAAAAACTTTACATTGCCATCTATCCCACAACATGCTTCCATCTTTGTTCACTTCACCTACTAGAAAAAGAAGTTCAGCAATGTTTAGCTGTAATACCGAGAACTGAAATGACATGACTTCGTGTGTTGTCACAGGCAGGTACTAAAATCTGACAACGCTGTTGCTCCACAAAGAATCCAAAATCATAAGTGTTTACATTGCAGAAGAGAAAGTAATGTCGTTCAATCGCCGGATTGATTTCTAATGGTAAAAATCACGGCTAATTGCAGAGCCATGGATGAGGAAAAAGTCGCCCTTATCAATCTGTACAACGATGGCAAAATATTCAATGTTTCTTACCGTGATAAAACCACCGTAGAGGATCTTTGTATTAAGGTAACAGACGGCTTACTATCGGATGAAAATAAAAAAAGAATTGACTATAGTACATTAATCACTCGTCGTTTCATTTATATTTAATCTGGGATATGGCAGAAAATGTCTCAAGTCGATATATTTTTAGATAATCAATACATTTTTCATAACTCATTATTTATTGTGACTTGAAATATATGTACCTGCTTGTCGCAAATTATATTATTATTGTTTAAATATCAATTTTATTATAGTTAAAATATCCTTTTATTTATTTTAATTTCTCAATTTAGATTTGCAAACATCTTGGTATTGGCCCTGTGGCAAGACATCTATTTTCCTTAAGACATATAAGTGGCAGATATTGGTATTATCCAGGATTCGTTTTAGATGAAAAGGAGAAATATAAGTTTGATTTTCGACTAAGGTTTAAGCCATCGAGTTTACAACGATTGAGACAGATTGATGTTAATGCATATGATTACTATTTTATGCAAGCAAGAAATGATGTTTTGGATAATAAGGTTCCTGATATCATTTATGAAAAGCACAAACAGGAATTGTTTGGATTGGGAGTCAGTGATATGTATAGGTATGTCATTATTATTTTTTACTTTTCTTTTTTATATTGGAATTGATTATTTGGTTTTAATTTTTTTACAAAAATTATCTGAGAAAATATTGGATTTTTAAAAGATTATTTACTACTTTTATCCATATAAAGTTTATTGTATTTCTTTAATAAAAAAAAGATTGTAAACAATGTATATTTTAAACTAAATACATTATGTGATGTAATATGGATGCTTTCATTTATTTGCATTGAGTGCTGAAAGGTCAGCAAAATGTGCTTGAATTCTAAGAAAATGAATTTTTATGGAAACCAGTTATTTGTGTCAGTTTTGATAGTTATATACACACATTTATAAATCATTAAAAAAGTATGATTAATAATGATTAATTTTAATAAAAATGATGAAATCACTGTTTCAAATAATTTCATTTTTACTATCCTAATTTTATTTAAAATAGTGAAATCATTATTTTGGTGTAACATTGTCTGGGTGCTTTTAAGTATAAGAAATGAAGAAATGATTAACAGAAAATTACAGCAGTTTAAAGTTTAAACTTTAAACATTTCAATTTAAAAGATAACGAATAAATTAATATTTGTAAAAATAATTTACAGGGTAATGAAAGAAAAGAACATCCCACGGGATATAGTCGAAGCTGAATATAAAAAGTACATCCCCAAAGAGTGCATCAAACGTCATCCTTTTTTCATCAAAAAGCCGATTCACCAGGCTCTGATGCGCATTTGTGAATATGACGCGGCTTATGTTAAAGAGCAGTATTTGAAACAATTTCATAACATGGCGCCTAATTATCCCAGCGAGGAATACAAAGCTCATATGGCCAAAGACATGCCTAGTCCAGCTTGTAAAGTTGAATTACGAGTTAATGCCGAAGGAATTAATTATCGCGAAACTGAAAATAGCACGGACTGGAAATTACTTTGTACAATTGAAGATCTTTGTTACGTTACTATTCGGTAAATATACAATTCAAAAATATTAAAATTATAAAAATTACATATTGCAAAAAAAATCAACCTTGGTTTTTGTGTAAATATATTTAGTTAAAAAATGAAATGGGTATTATGTTTGAATTAATTGATTTGATGTTCTTATTTTAGACACGATCATGTAGTGGAAATATCTAGGAAAAATGGGATACCGTCATACTTAAAATTTAGTTCTCAGATGACACTTTACTCTTTTATATCAGTTTTAGACGGCTATTATCGTTTAACATATAAATGGACTTTTAACCTTTGTGGTGACATATTAACCCCAAGTTTAGAACACCTTCACAAACTCAAATGCCATGGACCTGTCGGGTGCGAAATATTATTTTATTTACCTATAAACTCATTAACAATTTGAGCTGCTTAAATAACTAGTAAAAAAAAAGTAATTCATGTAATTATAATCTTAAAAAAAGCCTTTTAACAATATCAATGGTAATATTTTTTTATCAAATTGTTATTTTTTAAATATTTTATAAAAACAATCTATTAAAACATATGAAATGGGAAATGTTTAATAATTTTATATATTTCTTGAACTTTGTTTTTTTAGGGGCGAATTTTCTTATGCAAAGCTTAAAGAAAAACGTGACAACAGGCCAGGAACTTTCATATTACGTGAAAGTGAAAGCTCCTATGATTGTTTTTACTTAGACGTGTGTGGGTCTGATGGAAAACCCCGTACTTATAAAATTGACAAAGTTGCTGCAGAAGAATACTGTTTAACAGATTCTGGGAAAACTTTCAAATCTTTTAGACACATTATCAGCGAACATCAAAATTCAACAGAACATCTTTATCTAAACGAATGTTTACCATCTTCTGAATATGGTAAATATTTTAATGTTTTATTTTAAGTTAAGGAATGATAATTACAGTTTAAATATCTCCTAATTTTGTATTTTGTTATTCAGACAAGTCACCCTTGTTGATTTGCGCTCCTGAAAAAATCGGAACCGATGTGACAGCTGATGCTGAAATCATCACCAGTGTACTTGATGATGGACCAAGAATTATCCCTCCAAATCAATTACAAGTTTACCAAGGACAACCATTTGCTAAGACGAGAAGTACGCTGGATTTATTGCGCTCAACGACCCCAAAAACGACCTT
The DNA here is from genome assembly GCA_022817685.1 of Aradophagus sp. ZL-2020. Classification (NCBI taxonomy): domain Eukaryota; kingdom Metazoa; phylum Arthropoda; class Insecta; order Hymenoptera; family Scelionidae; genus Aradophagus; species Aradophagus sp. ZL-2020. The sequence continues at coordinate 8,979 of JABFOV010000916.1, forward strand.
ATATCGTGCTATGTGGAGAGTGGTAAAAGGCAAAAAATTGGAAGCAGCAATTAAAATGTTAAAAGACGATGAATGGAAGTATTCAAGGGATTTCTTAGACATGGCTGGTAAATGGAGTCAGCTGAGATCTGTTGCTCTTGTTAGGTGTGCATCGTAGACTGTTATTTAATAGCGAATATGAACAAGTGATCAATTTTTTGTATTTTTTTGTGCGTTCTTTTAATTTTGCAGATTATACGGATTGACAATAGCTCCAGCTGTGGGTATGGTCTTGGAACTAGTCAAACACGGTTCACTGGACATGTATTTACGTAATGCCACCCCAGGTTCAATAAAAACTGTTGATTTGGTTGAAGCTGCCACTTGTCTAGCAAATGCAGTTTGGCATTTGGTATGTTGACTTGAATATTAATTTAATTTATTTATATCATAATTTGTTTGTTTTTATTTAACAAATTTAAAAAAATCATTTTTAATTCGAATCAACAACTTGGAATTATTAATTATAACATTCCGAAATCTTACATGCTTTTTGAATATTGATGTGATTGTCATTTCCTTGCAGGAAGAATGTGGAATTGTACATGGAAATATCAGGTGTCGAAAACTTTTGGTGCACGCTCACACAGATAATAGTTTTATAGTCAAACTAGCTGATCCTGGACTATTTAATTATACGCAGGCAGAGTGAGTATAAGCAATATACAGTATAGAAAAATTAAATTGTTAATCATTTCTCAGAACCATTTCTTGGCAAAGTTAGATATAAATCTAATTAGGCGTTTTCATTATTTTGAAATTATAACTGGTACTTTAAGTAATAATAATTCATAATATATAATATTTTTCAATTATTAATATTTTATAATTATTAATATTCCAGTATTCATTGGTTACCTCCAGAATGTTATGGAAATATGGAATCTGCAAAATATAGTACTCAAGCAGACGTCTGGGCAGTAGCTACAACTTTGTGGCAGATATTTTCAAGAGGAGCATCTTTTCCAAATCACGATATTGAGAATATTAAGAGGGTACTGTACCATCATTACATAGTTATAAATACTTTAAACATTTTGGCAGCGTATAAAGACAAACAAAAACTTCTGGCTAATGCCCTATAGAAACGTGCACTGACCATTTATTGTATACACAACAACGACTGAAACTGAAAGAAAGCTAATACTAATACATTCTTTTTTTAAACAGTTTTATATTAACGGAAAGCGCTTACCTATTCCAAACGGTTGCCCTATGGATGTTTACAAGCTTATGTTGGATTGCTGGGGCGAATCCGGTGGTTCACGGAAGCAACCTCAAGCTATAATGCGAGATATTAATCGTATACTTTATCAAGTATTTAATTCCCGAAGAACTCATGCTTACGCTACTGCGTTTCCCAAACTATTCAATGAGAACGATACTGCTGGCGAAAGCAATTTGGTGGAATACACTACAACCACTGTCGACACTGAGGTGGAAAACAGCCCAACCATAAGTAGTCCAGCTTCTCCATGGGAAGAATTTGGCAGCAGTAAGTGTTGACGAAATTTTATTATTTTCTTATAGTGATGTACTAATTATTTTAAATATTGCAAATAATGACACAACACATTTGGATCAAATTTTTGTTATGTTATTAACGATTAGTGGTATTTGTTAAATAAGACACTAATTATGATTTATTTCTTAATTTCATTTAGGTTTCGATGGGCTGGCATCAAATTCACCAAGGCAAAATGTTTCGGATGATTATTTAAATTATTTATTATCTGAAAGTATGAACGACGTCACTGTACAAGAGAATATGACGTGCCGTGCAGTTGACAATGGTCTTCTGGGACGAATGCAAAGTATCTTTGAACTTGGTACCAACTGTAACGTCATTCTACAACGTAAAATCGGCCAAGGTTTTTATGGCGAGGTTTATTTGGGAATAATGGAAAAAGACAATGACGGCACTTCGTCTGTGCAAGTTGCTGTTAAGAAACTCAAAAATGTTGGCGATAGCGAATTACGAGATATTCATGATTTTGAACGTGAAATCGATATAATGAAGGTGAACAATACTTTTTTTAAGACTTCATGTTGCATTTTACATCTATTAATTTGTAATGTTTACTTTTAACAATATCCTTTCGAAGGAGGTAATTAGAAGTTCAATCGTAAAATGGTTTTTTACTTTACATTCTTTTAATTGCATTAATTTGATTACAGAACTTGAAACACGCAAATATCGTTGCAATTTTGGGAGTAATATATGAGCCAGAAATAAGTTTGGTAATGGAGTACGTGGAGCATGGTTCTCTACAAAGTTACTTATCAATTTATCGAGGAACTTTAACACATAAAAAGTTGTTGAGTTTTGCTTACGACATTGCTGTGGGAATGCATTACTTGGTAACAAAGAATATTGTTCACCGTGATTTAGCCACTCGGAACGTTCTAGTTACCAACGACGAAAGAGTCAAAATTAGTGATTTTGGTCTTGCGCAGGTAAAAGGGGAGAATGATTATTACATTCTACAGACATGTAGGGAAATACCTATTAAATGGTAAGTACTTATTTAAATAATCGCCAAAATTTAGTAGCATCTATCTAGTGTTTTACTAAAAAATATGAATATAATAATTTAGTATTGACACAGCACAATATTCACACATTATTTTGACTATGAATAAAGAATAATAAAATGTGTAACAATTCTGATCATAAGAATTTGTCTATTTTATTTGTAACAGGTACGCGCCTGAGAGTTTGAGTAGTGGCAAATTTTCATCTAGATCGGATGTTTGGTCTTTTGGAGTGACAATGTATGAGATCTTTAGTTTTGGTGAGGATCCCAAATTGCCCGGTGTGAACATGAATAACAAAGAAGCTGACAGCAGTGCAGAATTTTACGCAGCGTTGGAGCGGGGAGTACGATTGCCATGTCCCATTTGTTGTCCACAAAAGGTATATGTAAATATTATGTATCCTTGCTGGAATTTTGACAGCCACCAAAGGCCGAACTTCGCGAAATTGTGCAATGAACTTCAATCACAGATGAACGAGATGTTCAATTAAATGTGCAACGATTAAACGGTGATCTCGCCAAACGAGCTTCGTCGTAAGCAAATCCAAAGACTGTTCGTATAATTATATAGTTGTAATTCTAAGGCCATTCGAAAAGTGATGAAATCAATGTCTACAATGTATATTGTAAGTTTTATTATAGTACTGTTAATTGTTTATTCAAACACACTACGTAAAGTGACGAAAATGATAATCATGTTCCGAATCATGTTGGAGATGCAAGTTTAATGTTGCAATTACATAATTCGTATCATTGTTTCAAAAAGGTTTATGTAGATATATTACACTGTAGAAACAAGTACCTTATTTTGAGAAGTTTTTGTGTATAAGACACCAAAAGTGCTTCACATTCAGATGAATTGAGATACTTGTTCGTATAGTGTTCACAGAAAGCTTGAAAAACTTGATGCATCAGTGATCAATACGTAGAGCATCGATAAAAAGTGTGACACAAAAAGTTTAGCACTGCATAACGTCTCTTGTATAGATCACCATTGCGCTAAACTTTCTAATTATTATTGACAATGATATTGATTGAACAATACTGAAAATTAGTTAAGTGGGGAATTTTTATTTAAAATGGGAAGGAAATATTTAAATATCTAGTAAAAAGGATGAATTGATTTTTCTAATTTATAAGATTAATATATATTTACATTGAACTTTACGTTTATATCAGTATATAATATTTCAGCAATGTTTTAAGCAAATTAAATTTTATGCTAATAAGAAATAATATATGTGTAAGGTATTTCTTTCTAATTAACAGAAAATGGACATATTTAACTTATACAAGCTCAAATTAATTAGTTTGATAGGAATAGTAGTTATCGACCAATCCTTAGCGAAGTATTTTCATTTTAATACTCGTGCACTGAAAGCTCAAAGCCTATATAACGTGGTTCTGTCGCTGAGGAACATAATTGCATTTTCTAATTTTAATTTTTAATATTTTTGGAAAATACTTCCTACTAATCACACAAAATATTTCTATATGTAACTTGTAAGAATGCATTTTTTTATAAAACTTTATTGATCAGTATGAGTATACTATTTGTAATAATAACTTTAAATCAGCCTTCAATAAAAATCAATTGAAAATAAAATTGCAATTTTCAGTTGTTTGTCAAACTGAAAATTTAAACGAGATTCGGGTATGCAAGTAAATTTTGATAAATATTTTATAATAAAAGCATACTTTTGCAAATAGAATCATTTAAATTTTAATTAATTTGATTAAGAGAGACAGGTGTTATCATATTGATAACTAAGACTACATTTTACGTATGTAAATTACTTACGTTTAAAAAAAGGCACAAAAAACCGGAAAATTATGATAGCAATGTCCTCATATGGTTTGTCTGATTTTTTCAGCGTAATATTAATCATGTTTTAAGCATAACTTGAGGAAGTGTCTAGTGTGACAGCTATATGTAAATGTCATAATAGCAAAATGATACTAAACTTTTCCTACGCTTATTATTATCATGTGTTTTTACATTTATTAATTAATTTACAGCTTAAAATCTTACACTTGACGTAATATATATACTCGTCTCTAGTGTTAAACTAGAAAATTTTTAATAACAAACGTCAGTGTAAAAAAATATAAAATAATTTGTGTTCGTCATAATTACTCTATAAAATAACCAGACAGATATTTACTGTTATAAATGTGTGTATTCAATGTAGTATTGTATAAGATGTACTGCAGTTAATAAGATTGTATTAATCGATACTGATTGTTAAATTTAATTTTAAGACTTGGTTTTAAAATCAACAACAAAATTAATTGCAGTAAATTGTCATTCATTTGTCAAAATGTATTTACTTCAAATGGCAGCCAAATTAATGAAAGCTTGGTGTAGGCAGTTAGATGTTTGTCACCAACAGCCATATGTATCAAATACTGTTAATTACCTTTTACAAGACTGGTTTATGAAAGTACGAACTATTATTGGTTTAACATGTAGTTTTGTTACTGTTCAATAGTAGTATTAGTACTGTATATTTGTACATATTTGTTGAACTTCAACGTGTCATGGTTGTAAAACAGCGAAGACTTCCAGTTCATTTAATACATAATGGATATCTGGGTTCCTCTTACACTGAAAATAGCAGTCAAGAATAGACTGCATTTGTGATATTCAAATTGAACGTTTCAATTGAAATTAATAAAGAGATTTTTAAGCAAAATTTTTACATGTAATGTATGATTTGTGAATATAATGACTATTGTAATTTATTATGAATTAATTTTATAAAATTCAATTAACACTGCCAGAAAGTACTATTAGAAAAAACTTAATAACCGTTTAAAGGAAATGAAAAAAGTATTTATGAATAGTTAATTTCAATAGAAAATATCTCTTTGAATATTGTAAATCAACAAGAACAGATGTTGAAATCCTTGTGAGCATGTTTGTATTCATATTTTGTAATTCTACTTAACGTAATCAATTTGAGTTATTTTAATAAATTGTACAAATTGAAAGAAGCAATACTTTTATTATAATTCTATGGCAGTTAATTTAACATTTATGAACATAGAATATTCATTGCAGGATTCCAAACTTCTTCTGAACAGCTGAGCGTGTTGCCAGTTGTTGCCGCCACTAAGAATAGCTTTTACACTGATGCTGCTGGCTCCGTTCAACGCTTTCGTCTCAAAATGATTGCAATTTGGAATACTGATAACCTTTTTTTTGTTCGAATTCGCAAAAAATCCTTCGATTTCCCAATGTACTTTGCCTTGCTCAAATGTTTGCCATGAAGCATGGAATTCAACCGAACTGATGGTGGTAGTGGCACTGCTATCATTTTCAATAGTCCATTTTACATAACCTTCAGATGACTCTGGTGATCTTGCTAGATAAACCATTTTCCAGTCATTTTCTACTTTACGAAAAATCCCTCCTTTTGATTCTATAATTCCCGATTGCCATCCTTTCTTTGTTATTGTTTTTACTGTGTCTTCAAATTCTTCGGTTATTTCGTAAACGTCGTTTAATATGTAATATTTCAAGGCAAAGTTCTTACAGGTTTTAGAAATTATCCATTTCTGCGAATTCTTCAAATCCTGTTTTAACTAAAATTACAAAATAATAGGTCGTTTCAATTAGGAATATGAAATGTTGGTTTATTAATTTAATACAATTTTTTTTTAGATGAAGCATTTGTGATAAATTGAAACAAATACTCCAAAATAAATGATTGCAACTGATATGGAAATGAGACGAAATTTACGTTTATATGATATTTAAAACATATGTTTCAAGTTACTGTCAATTAATTGAAGAATAGGAAGGGTTTATAATCCAGATTATGTATATTTACCGACACTTCTCCTCTTGCCAATCTCCAAATCAAAGATCCAGAAGTACGACCGTGATAACTATTATTATCGTCTTCATATTGCGATGGTTTCTTCATTCCAGGTGGTGCTGGTATCAAGTCCACCAATTCCTTCAGTCTTCTTTTAATAATATAATTTTTATGTACTTCACTGTATTTTAAAGATATCAATCGTTCATTATTTAATTTTGTTATGAATGTTAACAGACTAGATTCTGTACAGAGATTTCTGCGTTGCATGACAGATTGTTGATCGCAAGTATATCGCCACGTTACATCTTGAATTTCATCCTTTGAAAAAGCTATGACGTAACTGAGTTTTTTGTTCCATCCTTTTTCGTACATTAACGGAATGTCGACAGCTTCCTCACAGGGGTCCACATGAACCCATCTGTTTTTTGATATTGACCATACCTAAAAAATTCATGCCGAGTATTTTTAATTTAACATTTGATGTAAATTTATTTATTCTTTTTATGTTTTTACAGTCAATTCGGCAGTCAATATACCTCTGTCCAAACATGATCTGTCTTATCACTAATGAATCTTGCATCATATCCAAAAGTACGGCAAATCAGCGTAAAGACGTTTGCCCACTCGCCACAACGACCACGTCGGGTTTTCAAAAGTGGTTCAGGATCCTGGTAACGTGGAAATTCAGTTTCTTCTGCACACACGGTACACCTTTATAATTAAAAATTATTTTATACTAGAAACATAAGAATCAATTAACTTATTATGTTTTTTGTATATACACGTTTATGTAATATGTATATATAACATATACATATAATATATATATGTAGTATGTACATAATACAGCAGTACCTACTTATAGACTTCTATTTTACTTAGTTGCGGACTAGACACATATTTCTTTCTTTCAAATTTACATTCGGATGAACAAAAGTGACATTTTGGAATGTCAACCCACTCAAAAAACTCATGTTTGAACCAACGCAGAAGTTCAAACAACAATAAATCTTCCATTGTACATTCATTTTCTAAAATCCTGGAATTCTCTTTTCCATTAGCATCACTCTCTTTAATTAATCTGAAATCATAATGAAATAAATACATATGAGTACATTGGCAATTGCAAAATGTTGAAATCAAGCTTAAAATAAATTATTTACTTTTGTAAATCTCGTAATTTTTTCATCGCTTCAATTTGTAGTTTATAAATTGGTACCAGACTTTTAACTTTTTCTTGTAATCGAGGATTTTCATACAGCAAAACTCGTTCAAAGTCTACCGATAGTTCAGTAAAAAAAGAATTGTTTTTTTCACAGATTAATTGGTTTGGAGAAGCTAGAAATGTTGAAGGTTTGGGGTTGGTTTGAAAAACAGGCGAAGGTGACTCCTTTGTTGTTGACGTGGAACACTTTGCAGGGCTCGTTACACCTAATATTCTTCTCAGTTCTTTAACTCCTGCCAGTGGAGACTCCAGAGGAAGTAAGAATCCATCGATATTCTGTCGTCATTTTTGTAAAATTATTTATCGTTTGTTTATTTATCATTTGCTTATTTTTCAAGTAAGCAAATGATAAATACAAAATGAGTATTGGTGGTATATATTAATCAAAGGAATATTTAATTCGTATGACTAATACGTACGAATAATGAAACTTTTTTCTTGCACTTATATGTATGAACATATTTATTTTTTATATATATAGAACATTTTTCAGTTAGTACAGTTTAATGAACAACGAAACAAACTAATTATAATTATATAAATTTATATAAACCATTTTTTTTTAGATTAAATATTTAATGTTTCTTTTTCTTACATTATATGTTCAAAGGAACTCACCTCGATGAAGCCAGCAACAAACAGACACTCAATTGCTCCCAGAGCAGGCATAAGTTTTTCTTCCACTGCCGAATTGTTAATAAATATTTTCCGATATTTGGCATCATTTGGGTTGTTTATTATGTCATCGCAGAATTTTATTAAAATCAATCTGGCTTCTGCTTCCACTGCCGGATCATTTTCTTTGAGCAAGGACAAACAGTATTCAAAATCGTGATTCGAATCCATCATCACTAAAAAATAAGTTATTTGTAAGTAATGACAATAACTCTTTTTGTAATTGTTTATTCAACCATACCTCAATCAAGTTAAAAGCATATGAGTATGCGTATATAAAAATGTATCAAATGATGTAAAAATCCTCTCTATTTTAGACTAAAATCAGCTATGATTATTTCTGATATCAATTTTCTTATCAGAATAAAAAGTAACATTTTTAAGAATCATTCGTCATCACAAGTAATTGCTGCCATTCTGGGTGACAGGAGCCCTGCGTGTCGTAGGAAATATAATTTTATTCGTCAATGTTGGTCACGTCAAGAGTGCCAACTTAAAAGCGCTACACATTTTACGCGCGAAATACTATTCTATGGCTGTGTAATAAAGAATATGAAGTTCCAATTATTATCTTTTTTTATAACGCAAGAGGGATACTTTTATAAGGTAAATATATTAATTCAAGTAAAGAAATAGATCCAGTCGTTTTCTTAATAACAAATAATTATTATAAATTGAAGTATACATAAATGTGATAATTCTTGTCTAAAAATGTTTTGGAAATAATTTTTTAAAATTTTACTTTCATTTCAGTTTACCCAAGTATTTATGTTAATATTGAAGAATCGAGTTAACAAAAGACGAATCCTTCAATTCCAAATAACGATAATGAAATCCGTATGTATATTTTAGAACCACAGTTCTTCTGTTAAAAATTATGTGTCATAAGCTTATCGGTCACTAATGATATGGCCTTCTTTCTCGGTTCATCTCAATCAACTGAAAGAATCATCGGTTGGAATTAAATCCAACTCAGAGTTTCATTCTCGCTTGCATCCTTCTCTTGTAGGTAATTATTTATATGATGATGTGCAAAACTTGTTCGGTATAAACGTTACATTTTGTAATTTTGCGCTCAGTGATTTCATGCCTCTAAAGACGAGGGGAACGTATCTTAGCATAATTACAAATCATTACAAAAGCTTTCAATTGTTCAATTATGTATTATTAATGGAGCATCTTTAATAATTTTGGACAAATTTTCAATAATTGTAGGTAATAACAATTTTTAATATTTTTTTACTGTTAAACAATTACCGTTATTTAATAACATTTTTGCACATTAAAATTTTTAATATATATTACCAATTATGTGTTACTTGAATTAAATGTATAATATTTTCAAATGCAATGGAAAATATATTGCACTTGTTTCATGTAACATATACTTAATTGAAGGTAGTTATTACATCTAATTATAAGGTGTAATAATGATTACAATTAATTTTAGTTTGAGAATAAATACTGTGTCAGATATTGATTTTGAAAATTGTTTCAATGTTTAAAAATATTGTTTGAGAAAGTTTAATATAGGCGTGTGAACTTTTATGACGTGGAAAGGTGCATGGGGTGTTCAAGCAAGTCTCTTATCACCCCATAAAATTTGAAACATTAATTATATTTTAATAAAAACTACCTTTTTGTAAAAAAATTATTATTATAAATCAACTAAGGAATTTCTTATGTTGTATTTTTAATGTATATACACTTTTATAGTAATAGCAAATTTACTTAGTCACATAGTAAAATTAACGAAAAAAATTAGAAAGATAATTAAAATTCTTACAGAGACTCAATATTTTCATGAATAACTTTATCATTTAAAATATGCTTGCTACAAAAGTATAAAAGCTTCATATGAGAGATATAAATTTTATTATTTCATTTTTCTTCGGATAATAACGTTCTATAATTTGATGTAACTTTTTCACACTGAGAAACATGAACAGTTGAAATAAATGTCTAATATCTAAATATTTGTTTTGCATAATTCATATAGTAGATATTAATATCTGAATAGTAGAAGGTAATGTGCGCATTTGAAATATATTTAAATAAGCTTTTTTTGCAAATAAAAACACAGTCCTGTTAGAAAAATAGCATTATAGTTAAATATAATAATCATATTACAATACCTTTGTACTAATTAAAACTGTTATTACATTGACTGATAAAATTCAGTGTCATAAATGTTGAACTTCATTTAACTTACAACTTTTTACGAATAAATGAATTAGTACTTTGCTTATGTCAGCAAAGTGCAGCTATACTTATACAGTTTTTTTAGTAATTACGTAAAGTCAGTTCACTTGTTCACGTGAAGAATGTATGCAGTACTTTCAATGATCATTCAGTAGTTCTTAGATATAAACAAATATGCAAATGAGTGATTATGTTTTAAGAACTAATTTATAATTATATTTGTCCTGATAAGAAAAGGAAATGCAAGCTTTTTTGTTTTTCTTTGCTCTTATGCAAATAACATATTTAGAAAGCATGTGAAAGTTCAATCAATATAATCCTTATAAACATATAACATTACATTGTAAATAATATATTGTCATTGTATATGTCCCTTGTAAGAAAAGGGACACTAAAAGGTCATGAAAAATCTCATTTTTGTACCTTTTTAGTACAAAGTATACTACGTATTTTATTAATGTAAAATATGCTTTTATACTTACAAATTGAAACATTAATGCAAGGAAAAAACTGTTTTACTGTAATATAAAATCATATGAATCATACGCAACTTGCAGTATTTTCTTCTCAACGAAACAGACTTTTATATTCAATAACATTTATAAGAATTTATTCGACAGCACATTTCGTCTATATAAATACATTTAAAACATAAATTTTAATATTTGAATAGCATTTAGACAGTAAAAAACAAAAAAGAATTAATATATTGACAATAAAAAATTAAACACCAATGTCACAGGGACAATAAAGTCGTAAATACAGATTTATAATGATAGTATATCAGTATTATACACCTCATAAGCTAGTAATTCTTTTTAACAAAAACATTTTTATCTCGTTTGTTAATTTAAACGATTTATTTACACTTGATTAAATCCATCCAGTCCATAATCGCAGACTCTCCAATTTGCAAACGCTTTTGTTTAACGAATTTCGCCTAATGATTCACTGATAAAATTCTGTGTAAAATTACATGACTTTCACACCATCGACTGTATAAATAAATAATTTTAAACAAATAACTGTAAAAAAAAGTACTCACATGATGAGTTAGATAATTTCGCAAATTCTCAACAATTTTTTTTACAAATTCATTGTAAAAGTATAAATTCTGTCTTTTGCATAAACGTTGTTGAATACACTTTATATCTTTTATATCTATTTTCGTCGATTAATTGCATCACTTTTGACCGTATTAATTAGTTTTCATGTTTCTGTTTTGACAATTATTTAAAAAAATAAAAAAAAGTCCCGATGAATGTACGCAAATGTTATCAGCAAGCGCTGATAATGCCATAATTAAACCAGTCAATTGATTCGCAATATGTGAATTGAAATCGAACTGAATGATTTCAGGAAGAAAACGCCGGCTGAGAGTGCACAACAGTCGGTCGATTGACGGCTCGCAGGATCATGGCAGGAGGTCAATTGAAGAGCTCAATTCCGGGATTAGGATATCCCTCTGGCCAGGACGATAAATTAAAAACTGGCGAAGGCTTTTTGGCGGGCCGACGACGCGACGACGGGGCCGAAGGTTTGTGGAGAATTCGAAATGGACTTTATGATTTAAGTGGTTTTATCAAATCGCACCCTGGCGGTGAAGAATGGCTCCAGCTGACTCGTGGAACTGATATCACCGAAGCGTTCGAGGTATTACCGTCCATCATCATTTGGAAAATTACTCGCTTTCGTAGCACGTAAACTAATTATACGCCGACAAAAGGGCTGGTGTCATCCATTTCATAAAAAGATAATGTGTATGCACTTTTCAAGCGAAATTGGCATTAGAAATTACGTGCGAAAAAGGAATGTACACAAAAAGTCCTGAATATGTAAGTTTTTTTTTCCTTTTTTTTTTCTCCACGCCATTTACATTTTTAACAATTTAGAATCAGGAATTCTTTGAAAAGTTAATTATATAACGAATGATTTAAAGTAAATTTTGTAGTATTAATTTGCTGCATTTTTTCTAATTTTTATATTTCAACAAAAGTGAACAAAATTTAAATTTGTTAGAACGTTTCAAACTATGCACAAATACTTTGCACAATTTTTTTGTTAACTGTATATATGAAATTACTAATTAAAGTATTTGTATTACTGTTACAGACTCATCATCTCGGTGAAAAAGCACACATAATGCTACCAAAATTTTATATTCGCGATGCCAAGACTCCACGACAGATTCCCTTGACGTTCAAGCCAGATGGATTCTTTTACAAATTCAAAAAACGTGTTTTAATTGCACTAAAAGATGTAAATTATCATGAACCTGCAAAAATTACGAACTTCACTATTGACATGATGTTGCTCACTACTATTCTTCTGTGCATTCTAGCGGCTAAGACACAACATTGTATAAACATTGCATCGGCAGGTAATTATACAGAGATAGTTTACTATCGAATATGAATTTTTATGCAAGTCTTGCTTTACTTGCATGGTGATTAATATACTATTATTGCTATTAATTAGGACGATTTAAATGTAAAATATGACACAATGTTTTTCAGCACTGTTTTTCGTGTGGACCACGAATATTTCCCATAATTACTTGCACATGAAGGACAGTTTTCGAGTTTATTACTTTGACCTCAGTTTATGGTCATCGAAAGAATTCCGAATATCTCACGTTTTAAGCCATCATATGTATACAAACACTATATGGGATATGGAGATATATTGTTTTGAGCCGTTTTTGAGCTGGTACCCAGGTGAAGGAAAGCGCTCACGGTTAATCCGTATTTTTAGCTTTATGATCAGTCCGATTGTTTGGACATTTATATTTCTGGCTCAGGCTGTAAAAAGGTACAAATTAACTTCAATTATATTAATAGTTTGTAAAAGCTAAAAATTAATACTAATTCTTTCAAGTTTCATACAATATTTTTTTGCTTTATAGGTACCATGCTATTTTGTTTAAAAATAGCAAACTAGAAATACGTGACGTAATACCTTACATACTACCAATTCTAATGACGACTGCAGCGCCATCAGTGTTCGTTGCTTTCAAAATTTGGTTCATTATTATTTTATTTGGTAGTTTTCTATTTGGCCTCATTGGAGTCAATGCTGGTCATCATCATCCTGATATATTCCATGACGGGGATGTTTATAGGTATCCATTACAGTTAATTTATTAAGTTAATAATTTTAAATTTTTATGGATTTAAATATAGTTTTTTATCATGATTAATATGATTAATATGATTAAAATGATTAATGTAAAGTTAGATTAAACTTTAAATCGAAGCATATGTACATTTATATTCATTCAATTAATTTACTGAAGTACAATTTTGTTTCAGGAAAGATATGGATTGGGGTCTGTTAGAACTCGACGCAACACGAGACAGGACGGTCATAGATGAGTCTCTCTTTTTAGTCTTGACGCATTACGGATCACATGGTCTTCATCACCTTCTACCAACTATAGATCATGCGTACTTGTCCCTTTGTTTCAAACCATTTAAAGAAACTTGTGAAGAATTTGGCTTCAGCTATGAAAGAAACTTTATGTCACCATGGGAATTAGTCAAAGGACAATTTATGCAGCTTTTACGAACTGAAGTAAAAAATAATGCGCGTCACAGCAAACGTGATGACATTAAATAACTATCGTTATTTGTTGCTGTAAATACCTTTTATTTTTAAATAAAATGTCAGACATAGATACTACAGACATTACAAACATGATGGTAAAACTGTAAATTTAAATTTGTGACAGAGGTAATTGCACAATGAAGGAACATCAATAATGTCAGAAAATTTTATAAATTTATTTCGTTACTGATTGTAACGATTGCAATTGAAAGAAACGGTTTGAATTGTTGAATTATGAAATAAGTATTTTATATCTCAAAGGAGTACTTCACTCTTTTTATATTTTTATCGCATTATTTTTTTTTTAATAATTGTTGATTTTAACACTTTGCAATTTTTCATTCATAACTTTTCTTTATCTTCTTATAATTGCTTTGTCCAAATATTGAAAAAAAATTGTATTATTTATCAATCATGTCTGTTGTATTAGTGTTTGGCTTTAATTGATTGCAAACTTTATTTCTCACGTATTTTCAAGTAAATTTATGTGCAATAAGACTTATATCTGTCTATGATAAACGTCATTTCATGGCGAAATAACGAGAAAAATTCTAACAATCATCTATTTCAAACCATTTTTAGATCTCCACAAAAACGAAGGTTGTTGCAATAAATGTGTCATTAAAACTGCAATACAAGCAAATAATTTCATCTGCTTACAATTTAGATACCTAAAAGTGTTGTCTTTAATGTAAATAGATGACGAACTAATAACCAGCAAATAATATAAAGCTGCTTGATAATTAAATTAAACCTTGTTAATTGCTTTATTTTAAGTTCAAACGATGGAATTGCATAATTTTCACAAAAACTACAATGCTTCAAATATGTTTTATTCAATTAAGTTTGTTGGAAAAATTCTCTATCACTGATATTGATATTTATAGTGGAACGAAGAAACTCGTTACAATTCATAGCCCATGAGTGTACTTCCAACAGATTTATGAGCAAATTTATCGTCATTTATTAATTGATTCGCACAAACGAAATACTGAAATTTCGATCAAATTGATACCACAAAATTTTTCCCAGAAGATATATGGGTTAGTGAAGTTAGTGAAAGTATATTCCTGATAATTAAAATTGAATTAAATTATTCCATACCTTATTGATTTTAAATACTTATTTCGAGAATAGACTTTATAAGAAATAATAATAATAATCAAAAATAATAAAAAAAATAATGAATGATAATAAAATAATAATAATAATATTAATAATGAAAAAATTGTATGTGGTAAAAGCATGACATGAAAAATCCAATTACATCGTCAGAGAAATGCACAAGGTGAATTTCATTTTTTTTTTTTTTTTAGATGAAAAAATGATCAAATAAAATGTAAAACGGAAAAGATAAAATATAAAGAAAGATACAATGATAAAATAATTTTGATAAAATGTAAAAATTACGTTTTATTTCTTTTGGTATTTTTTTTTAATAATACCAGCAAAAAATACGAATTAAATTAAGTGCTTATATAAAGTGAAAATATTAACAAAACAAAACATGTCATTGATTCCTAGAATTTCCAGGTAAACAAGGTAAGAAAGAAAAAGTTTCGTTAGTTGAAGGAAATTATTAATTTTCATTAAATTAACAAACAAAAACAAGTTAAAACAATTAATTTCATCAAACAACTTGAAAACAAAACATTTAATTTTTTTTGTGTTGGTAGTGACTATACGGCTTTCGTAAAATTTTTAATTCAATCTCAGATTCTCAGAATTGAAAGTGAAAGGTTCGACAGTTAAATAAAATTATTATTTTCTTAAAACAAAACAACGATAAATTAAAACAAATGATTATATCAAACGCAACTTGAAAACAAATCAAAACAAAACATTCCATTCATTTCTTGCAACTTTCGAAATTCAAAGAAACAGTTCGTTAGTTGTTTGTTGACCGGCGGACAGTAAGGAGCTTTGAACGTTGATCTTTACGTAATATTAAAATTCTCTAAGTAATTTACAAATGATAACAAAGTCATTGTTATTGTTACTTGTTTTGAACATTATTAAACATTTTGTTTGTCTATCGGCAAAAAGTAGCCGCGTTGCTCAACAGTGCCGCCATCTTTTTTTTTATTTCCGCCAGTACTCGACGGAGTAACCAACCAATCGTCGTTATAAATACCATTTTGTGCCAAAACGTCAAGCTTAAAAAAAAAAAAAAAATTAATTGATCATTTCCGGTAAATGTGGTGACGCAGTTACACGAATGTTAAAGTCTCTACACACAAAATTGCAAATGCTCTTACCACGTTTTATTGAAAACGCAAGACTGGTGCGTGCGCACTAATATCAATTCGCCACGTTGAATTGCGCACGCGCGAGCCTTGTGTTTTCGGTAAAACGCGGTAAGAGCGTTACTGAATTTTGTGTGCGGAAGCCTTTATGACATTTTCAAACAAGAACATTATTTTACATTAATGAAGGACGCAGTTGTGTAGACTGTATTGTCTGTCCTTTATTAATGTAAAATTATGTTCTCGTTCAAAGACGCCATTAGTGTTTTTTGATTCAGCGTTCTTAAACTAATTGTTTGGTTTGCATTTCCAGCCTAGATGTCTCTTTTTCGATGCCACTTTGGAAAAAAGGATAAATCAAGAAAGAAAGAAGTTATAGGTAATTATCATATTAAGTTCTTTTATTAACTTAGTTCTTTTTATAAACTTTTTTTCTTTAATGACGTAAGAATTTTTTTTTCAACATCGACTTCAAAAAGTCACACATCTACCTCATTAGAAGTAAATATATAACAGGGTGAGGGAGGAGTGGCAAATAATTTTCGTTCTGTTTTTTTTTTTTGTTTTTTTTTTAATTATTGGTAGATTTAACCCGTAAGTGGGCGCGCTATGGTCATTTCGACCGACAAAACAAAGATAACCGAGCAGCGAGTTTGTTGATAAACAAAGAGGCACAATAAATGCGCGCCCACTCCCGGGTTAAATATTCGTAGATCCGTTTGTGTTTATTTCATATGTTTACATTCTCAATGTTTTTCTTGTATAAATTATAAGGTTCGCCCTTGCCTTTCACTTCAAATTTAAAACGTGTTTTTCCATTAATTTTTATTACAATTTTTATTTTTGCTTGTTTGCAGAATACTTTTACCAATTTTCTTCTGGTTTCGGATTATCATTGGACATTGAAGTTGGACCGTCGTTTGGATCGTCGTTGGACATAGAAGACATTCTTTGGATCATCATTAGACATCGAGATTGTCGTTTATCGTCGTTGGACATCGGGGGATAATAAAGGTAGGAACATTATCTTCGCGGTACATGTTTGCAGCTTGGTGAGTTTTTTTTCTTTTATTAAAAATCTTACATGCAATCAACAATAATAATTCGTGAGTGACCGCATACATTTTTTTACCGACCCAAAATAAGAAAACCAAAAGTTTGAGTAGTTATGAAACAAAGAGGTATAATACATGTACTAACAAACTCGGGGATTTAATCATTATTTATTTTACGATTATTTAAAATCGCCAAACATTTATAAATATACAAAAACATTAGGTGCGGATGGAATATTGTCATCGAAAACAAAGTATATTATAAATTGAAAATAAACATGATTTAATAGAAATAGGACGATGTGCCAGTGAAAGTAAATAAAATGTTTTATTTTGTCAATTTTTTATTGTTATGATTGCGGGTTTGTTACGTTTAAACTCAAATGCCAAATTGTTGATTGTCTCGTACATATATACGGTACACATAATCAAGTTTTGATATAAATGATTTGTAAATCAAACACAAAAAGAAAGTAAATGAAACGTTAAGCTGAAGGTAAAAGAAGATAAAAAAAGGTATGAAAACAGTTCAGCAAATGATTTTTAGCTTCTATGCTGTAGAGAAAAAGTACAAAGGTGTACAATACTGTAATCAATTGAAAAGATGAGCACAATGGAAACACGTTTGAGAAGTGTAGCTTTTAATGACGGAACAGTTGATAATACATTGGATAAAAAGTGAACAATTATTGCCAAATGATCGTAGCAAATGATTGAAAACATGGATAATAACCTTCATTAAGCTAGCAGTAATTAATTAGTAAAATGGATTTGCCTGTATTCCAAAATTTAATGCAAATTTACTATTCAATTAAAAATTAGATGCCAGCGGTTTCTTTTTTTTTTAAATAGCGAGCATTTAAAATTTAATTAAGTAGTAAATTGTACTGCTAAGTATCAGCAGGTTAATAATCATATATAACTGAAAAAAGGCATTGAATTAAACTAAACAAAGTGGTGTTTTAATTTTAAAGAATTTTCGTACCACGTCGTGCAATAGTAAACAAAATATATATAAGATTATATATCGTTCTGCAGTATCCCAATATCCGTAGATATTAAACGTCTGGCCGAGGTACGTTCTGAATGTTACATTAACCAACTAACGTTCCCATTTCCGGTATTAAACGGCAATATTAATAACAATATTTCTGCGATAATGTTGAAGTGGAATGAGGCATTACGGTTAGGAATGTTTGGTGGTCAGTTTTAAAGGTATTAAAGCAACGTTGGAGAATATGTGCGAGCTAATAAAAATTCATTATTTAACCTTCAAATGACTATATCTTTTTTACTCATCTTGTCGTACACCAACAATTATCGTTTACTGTCTTTTTTCGCTCGGGCCTGTTAAATTCATACGGTCATTATAAGGCTAAAAAACGAACGTTATTTACATATTTACATATGTATGTAAACATGTAAATAAAGTGAATTAAATGAAAGCAATAATATAAACGTAATATTCTTTTTATCAACTTTTTTTAACAAATGTTTCAACACAAAAATTATCTTCGACAAATATAAATATAATTAATATATCAGATGTAAATAATATTTAATAACACAAACTTTATATTTTTTATTTATTTTTAACCAATTTTTAAAAGAAAAGTTTGTTGAATAAATGATTTTAACAAATTATTTCCGTTTGTATTTCGATAAATTCATTAAAAGATACTCGCGAGAATTAATAATTCATTCGACCGAATTCTCTGTGTAACAAGTTTTCTTTGTAATACAAAGAAATCGTTTTAATGCAACGAAGTTATAAACATAGCATTTCCTCTTGTTTAATAGAAATTAAAAACTTTTCCACGCCGTAGAATATTACGGTTAAAATGGCTAAACCACTTTGAGGGAGTGTAAAAACCGGCGAATCGATGTAAGCCCCGAACAAAATTATGCGACTTTGGAACAAGGATAAGGAATAACGAATAGCGACAAGAATATGACCTTTATCCATTTCATCTTGCAGTAAAGGGGAAGTGAGTATCTCGCACACATCTTCATTGTCGCTATTCGTTATTCCTTATTCCTGTTTCGTCGTTTTATTCCGATCAAAATGTTCCAATTCCGAGGTAAATTGGAATCTAAGAAAGTGAAGCCGCGGGAATAAAAAACGTATTTATAACGAATGCATCATTTTCGCCGACACTGATGTCGCGTATTAATGTCAATTTATATTCCCGCCTTATTTTAAGATTGTCCGCGCGAGAATGAAATTCCGTCGGCGAAATTTCGCGAGACCGGGGAAATTCAGAACTGAAATATACGGAAGTGGAATTCATTTGGCAATGACAAATACAAATCCGAAACACTAAATTTCCAGTGACGAATCGCAGTGTCGAATTACGTTATCCATCAATGCAGAAGCAAATCTGTCCCGCATTCGGTATTAGTGCAAACCAATCAATTTCACGACGTCGAAAATTTCGTAAACGTGTTTTTAATTTGCTGCAAGTTTATTTGGTTAATTTGTCGGGGGGAGAATTGATTGATGTGTTTATAATAGTCTTGAAAGTAATTGTGTATATTTTTACACGGGGCGAAAAAATAATAGTTAATGCTAATATATAATAATAAAATAATAATAAAATAAGTTTTCTTCGATCAAATTGAAAGATAATTATTATTGTATCAATTCAATTGTTGATTCGTGCAAGTGAATTCAAATTAATTTCAAAATATATTAACATAAATTTGGATTTCTGCAAGCTACTTTCAAATATATAACTTTGTAATAAATTTAAAAATGTTCTGTGACATGATATTTAAAATCGTTTGAGTGAATTTTCAGATTCATTTTCACTTATGATTCAGACATTTTTACAAATTTACCGTGTATTGTTATATTACATATTTATCAACAGTTCATCTCTGCGTGTGTACACTTAAATTACAGAAAAGCATACAAAAAAAAAAATAAAAGAAAAAAGAATTTCTTCGCTGAATGAAAGTGGAGCCACTCCCTGTCGCCTTATACAGTTCTTATAACTTTTTATAACTTGCGTCAGTGCAGAAAATTAAATTTTCCTGCACAGGTGAAGAAACATTATTTCCACACTATCTTATCCGACGCCTTCGTTATTTCCAAGCTCCTGAAACGGCTTCGATTGTCGTCTAATCAGTTTCAGTTGCCTTTATCAATCATACTTCCTTTGTTCTGATGGATACTTACAATTTACAACCACTATTTTGCACAGTTTTCATAAATTGCATCTAAACATATATATAAAAAAAGATTCGTTTTCAACGTTATCTACAACACAAGTAATTTCCTTTCATCAAAAAAGAAGATAAAACAAACCAGCAAATAAACAACCGAACAAAGAAAATGAAAAAAAAAAAGAACGAAACAGAGAAGGGCTTGAACAAAAAGACAATAGACAACAAACCAACCAACAAATAAATAAACAAACGAACAAAGAAAAAAGAAAGGCCCGAACAAAGATCAAAGACGTAATCCAAAACGAACAAACCAACAAGTAAATAAACAAACGAACAAAGAAAAAAGGACCGAGACAACGGAACGAAGAAAGGGACAATGGCAACGGCGAAAAGCCGGCTCGGCGTGTTCGGCTCGGCGCGCGAACGTCTCGGGCGAATTTGGCGCACGCAATTCTCTCCAGGCCGCGGCGAGTCGCACGTGCTAGCGCGAGCGCACCGAACAGCTGCTCAGGAG
>JABFOV010000917.1:0-30070 GCA_022817685.1 Aradophagus sp. ZL-2020
CGTCGTCGCCAGGGAGTACACCGTATCAGGCAGGTCCACCGACCAACTCGCTCCATGCGTCTGTATAAAATTTGCAACGCCAATCCCTCGTCACTGATTGATGATTGTGTAACTAAAAATTAAATAAGACAATTTCCCAAAGCTTCGTCTGATTTTGGACATGGAAGACACTTGTTCAGATACGAAGGCTGTACAAAAAAACTGAGAGGAAGCAAACGAAGAAACTGAAAAAAGTAAGAAAAGAGGTAATAAAAAGTTATTTAAAGTAAACGTGGAAATAGAGCGTGAGTCGAATTCGTCGACTTTCATATTGGTACGAATCCCACATTTCGACTTTTACGAAAATTGATGCGCTGGGAGACAGAAGAATGCCAACGAAAATTTATAAATCGAGAACGAAACGTGATTGCAGCGACTAAACTACTTCGGGCTTGTTAAAGATGTCGATACTGTACAGCTTTTCTAACTGTGTGTTTCGATTTTCGTGAAATGACAAACAACCATGTTCACCGAAGGTCAACCGTCAAAGGTTCGTTGTTATTTATTCGAACGAATATAAGGTGATACACTTTAAATTTGATACTATAGTTGCAACAATATGCTGTAAATAATAAAATGAAGTTTAAAAGAAGGTAAACCATGATACAAGAAGGAACAATGGACAAAGAGATAAGAATAAACAACAATTGTATGCTTAAATGCAACGAACTTCGAATAACAATAATTTCTGGCCTCTTAAATTTCAAGCAACTTCATACTCAAAATACGTCAAAATGGAATATTGTTTCTTAAAACCCGGACCCTTGTAAGAGGTGGTTATAAACTCCTTTTATAACTCATTAATTTCGAACTAAAAGTCATTTTTTATATAAATTTATATTTTATTATTTTAAGAAATTTGCATTATTGAAAGTCAATAATTTCTATTCAATAACTTTTTGACTCAAAAAGTTATTTTTTCATAGTTATTAACGTTACTTGAATAATGAAAATTCTGTAATAACTGTGTTTTCTCATTCTAATTTTGATTTGTCTGCTCGGAAACAACGAAAATTCCAAATATCTTCATTATTACCTGGTAATATGACTCGGTTTACTAAAATAATAATAAAACAGTGGATACCGTGTTGGACTCAATATTCGAAACAACGAAATCACAGATTCAGTGTACCTTACTTTTTCCTGTAATTTTTCATCTGTCCATATTCGTTGAAATACGAAACTTGGTAGCAATATTGATTACCTTTTTCGGCCACGTGTTTCGCTCATCATTAGCTTTTCGCAACGAATTACTTATCGAATACAATGCAAACGCCAGACAACGAGAAATATCGATACGTTAACGAGCAAAATAAAACAGTCATCTTTGTAAAATGGAAATTCGGTAAAACTACGCAACGAAATATTAGAGAAATGAATCGTGTAACAGAAGCATCGAACGCGTAAAGCAATTCAAGAGTACCTATATACCTTATAGTGATTGTATCGAACCAATGAAAAATCGCGCCTCAGAGGCCAGAAAAGGAGTGGTTATAAATGCCGTTTTTATAATCAAACTGTAGTGTGCACTCTTCAAAGGGATGGAGGTGGACTTTTGTTTGTGAATATGTGATATAGATATCAGATGGTGAAATAGCATCTTGATGATGTGCGAATGGAATTTCTAGACAAGATCGAAGTATAGTAAAAACGATTGAAATTTCAAAAACGCAGTTATAATCGATTAAATTTAATTGAAATTGTCCGAAGAACGCATCTTATTGTTATATGTTATATAATTTTTTCAGAGTAAATTTTAAATACTGTGTTACGATTTCAGTCTTCACTTGCTTTGAACTAGAAACTACTTAGTTTTAAAATTAATGTTACTTTATCATAACCGCATGAAGATTCCTTTTATTTACTGTGATATACTTAATATTTTTATGATTGATAATGTTAAAGATTAATTAAAATTAATTTTTAAATCAAACATTGTGCGAACGCGTAAAACAAAGAAATAATTACTAAATGAATTTTTATTTACCTAATTTATTAATGTCTTCAGATTTGAAGTTAGTCACAAATGAATTCACCTTAAGGTTGCATTTTTTATAAAATATTCTAGTTCATGATATAATAATGTGTAGAATGTTTTATATTTTATAATCAAAAATATTTTGCTTTAAAATGTATTTTTTACACATTCGCATTACAAGACTCTATTTCATTAATTCGTCATATATCGAATTTGCAATTAATTTTGCAATTGATAATTGGTTATGAAGTATTTTATGTTCCCGAGTGAATTCGAGTATTAATAGCACTAAATATTTGATCAAAACATCGCCAACCGCAAGTAACTCATAGTCAAAAGTAAATAAAAAATTGACCGAATGAAACTGTTGGCAGTATTTGGATCAAATGACAATTTGTACTAATAAAGGCATGAAAAATCTTAATGAGAACTTCCTATATCCGGTACTTCCTGATGAAAAACACATAAATGTTGTCAAATGTGCAATATATCGACATAAGTTTTAGAATTTAAGGTATGATATACTTTATAAATAATAATGAAAAAACAATACAAAAAATAATGAATAAATAACAAGTGGAAAGGAATGGGCGCAGGCAACGTAGACAAAAGTAATGTTGATTCTTAGGATGCATTCTTGAAATGATTTTATTTTCAACGTCGGTTTGCATCCAGGAAGCACTAGGTCATTTTTCTGTCTACCGATCTATAAATATATAAATATGACTATATATAAATATATAAATATAAATAAATGTATATTATATATGTGATCGAGTTGTGTCGAAACGCTCGAATTTTTCCTCTAAGATGCCATTTTTTTTAAAAATAAAATTTCGCACTTCTCAACGAATTATTGAGAATGAATACAATGCTAACGCTGTTAAATTGAAACTGTAATTTTTTGTATAAATTAGCGATGTTTTTTGAATGACAATTTTTAATTCTCTTCTTCTTGCTTCTTCCTTTTTTCAATAAATAATTATGTAATTTTATTTTTGTTAACGCTTTTTGTTGGGTTTTAAATTTTATTCACTGATTCTATTGAAATGGCGAGCAATGATGGTTCGCTTGTAAGTTTACGTTGAAAGTGTGACAAAACTTGGGTGGTTTGTGTCAGAACTTAAAAATAAAAGTATTTATTGTCATTTCCTCATTCAAATTATTGAGAAGAAACGAATATGAATTAATTTTATGGGGGGTAAGCACTAGTGGGTGCGTCTATCTATGTTAAGAGTTCCTACACATTTCAAATAAAAAATGCAATTTTCTATTATCTATGGTAAATGGTATTTTCTATTTTATTATTTGTGAAGTTTCTTTGAAGTAAATTGATTAATAAAATATATATAAATTAAAATATTCTCTAAAAGTCCTTCCAGTACCTAACTTTATCAAAAAATAAGGTCTCTTAATAGTGTTTGCTTTATAATCACAAATAATTCTCGAATGAAAATTTTCTCCCCGAGGAATTTTTTACTTTTCTGGAACTTTTAACATGGGTAATGCCTTTTTTCAACGACTATGACCAAGTGTACAAAACACTAACTGATTGTAGATGTGATACACTTTACTTTATTTTTTGTATCTCGACGACGATGCAATGGATATTTTTTCAAACAAACATGTATTGATTGAATAAGTTTGCGAGGACCTTTATTTATTCGTTGTAGAAAACAGCGAGCGTATCGATGCATAAAAGACTCAGATAGACAACATATTATGTAATGCGTTATAATTTAAATGAAGGAAACAAACAAGACGAACGTGAATGAGAGAACAATCTCAACTTTGTCGCAAAAATTACGAACGTGAAAATTAGGGCGGCTTGTATATTGTAAAAGATTTCCGATAAGCGGCTGTCGTTATTGTGCAAATAATGTCTTGCGTATAAATTCTTCAATACACATGCGAATAATAGACGACTAGTGTACGTGAAAAATAAAGTTTCTGAGAAAAGAAGTAAAGATTATCAATGGAGAAATTCTATTGGTTTCTTTTTTCGTTGCCTTATTGTAATGATTTACAATTAATATTTTTTTATTTCTTCATTTTGTTTCAGTTTCCATAAGTCATAAATTGGTATTGTTATCATTCAAAGAGGGAAAGTAAGAAAAGAATGCAGGTATGATTTTCATTTATATTTTTTTAATTTCAATACATAACAATAATTTAATGACATAATGATATATTAAACTGATATATTGTTTTATTTATTTATTTTGTTTGTTTGTAAATGTAGTTTGATGATCTAATACACAGAAGACATCGACGCTAAGTATTTACAAAAGTATCAAACGTTCGTATCAAATATCGGCATAGTAGACATCTAGATTGGAGATGGTGTTTTTCTTATGCTACCGTCGAGTATTTTCAATTATTGACGATGATGCTTTGACTTTCACTCAGCTTGATCGGTTTGACTCTAACCAAGAATCAAGGTACGTATGAATGTTAGTGATCGATATAAAAAATGCATATCATTTGTGCTAACATATAAAGTCTTAATCAGAAAGCTTGGCATTTTGCGTGCCGTTGTGCATGGATGGAAGTATTTTTGTTAAAACAGCAAAAATTTTCTTCATTCAGCAAAATAATTTGTTAACTATTTAAATCACAAGAAATATTTTGACAAAATGAAAGATGCCTTTATATTAGTAAAATGAGTTAATGAAATCACTGTTTTTGTAGAATATCAGCCTTGAATATTGAAGTTTACTTTGTAAAATCAACAAAATTTTTTTTAGTTTTTTTTTTTTTTTCGCACAGACGATTCGCTTGTCCGAAGAAAAAAATATTTGTTGAAAATATGTTTTTTCTTTGGACAAGCGGCATGAGCTGTGCCAAGCTTTCCGTGTAGCAATAAAATAGACTGCCGCTCAAAATGATT
Source organism: Aradophagus sp. ZL-2020 (assembly GCA_022817685.1). NCBI lineage: Eukaryota > Metazoa > Arthropoda > Insecta > Hymenoptera > Scelionidae > Aradophagus > Aradophagus sp. ZL-2020. The sequence continues at coordinate 4,908 of JABFOV010000917.1, forward strand.
TCAATATACAAGAAAAAGTGAAAAAGAAACGAATTTTAACAATAGTACAACTTTTTTTTTAGATCAATAAACATTAACATTCAGAATAATGATTGCAGAGGAAAAATAATTTCTAATTTAACATGAAAATCAATTTAATTTCATTTTACGTAAAAATTCAGCACTTTCAATGGTATCATTTTAAACTAGAACGTTTTCCCTTTGTATCTATCATTCATACGTTGATTTTTTTTTGATTTTAAAAAAAGTTACACCATACTTAAAAATCTCGTTTTTCATTTTTTCTTGGTTGACCAAATATTTTTGATCGGCGGTATATATCGTTTTGATACTTTCCGTAGGAATGTGGCTGTAGCTCTTGCGATTTTGTGTATTATTTTTCTTTGCCTACGCTACAGGGGTTTTGATTTGAAATAAATTATTCTCTCTTAAATTATTCTATGCATGAACAAAAAATGCGATTATACATACTCATTATGTACAAAGTATTAAATTATCACGTGGATATGATAGCGATTTGATTTCCGAATCAAGCGATTTTATGCTGTGCTTACAAATTAACGTTATATATTTGTTTAATCCCTGAATCAAGAAGCTTTTGATTTAAATCTACCTCACATAACCCAATCGCACTGTTGTTTCATTAATTGATTAAATTAAATTATTTGGCACATTATTTATTTTTCAAATCAACCCCCAATGAATATAACTGCATTTATGGAATGTACGCGTTTTTTTTTTTTGCGAATGTTATCCAACAGCCGACAATCGATTAAATCCAATTCAAAAAAGTGAATTAAGTGGAATAAATTGGGTTTAATTATAATTTATTTCACGTTCAAAATTTATGATTTCCCTAGCGGATTCTAAATAAAAAATTTTCAAGTTGCATTTAATTACATGTAATTGATTTTCAGCTGCTTGGTATACTTTTATAATATACATTCACTTGACTCACGACCTTTCTGGAATTCATTCATACAATAATACGGAAAAAAATGTTTTGAGTTTGTTCCCATAAATTATATGAACGATGCAAACTGATTGTATCTTGATCGTACGAACGAAATTCTTGTGTGTCCAGGAATTTCTTATAGCAAACAAAAACTACTTTACCTAAAAGCGTCATTTTTGGGTCTAACGTAAAAAGAATGGTACGGTCACCTTAATCCATTTTGTACATTGCAGTAAACTGTAATATATCGTTGCCTCAAAAACATTGATGTGTATGATACAAAACATTTCTTCCCGTGAACTTTCAAATAACGCAACTTCGGGATAAATCAAATGATAAATAAGTGAGAAGAAATCGAATTATATTAACGTGAAAGTTTCTCACAAAATAAATTTATTTCAACTTTGAAAATAAAATTAGAATGTTTTACTGTAAGTGAAAATAAATTAATAAAAAAAGAAGTGTTATTCATCATGTAAATAGTGTCCCTGTTAAAAATGTAGTATTAAAACGTATAGATTGCATCAAATTACATTATAATGGTGAAAACAAGCGGATTAAAGTGTAAATTGCTAATCGGTTCATTGTCTCCGTTTTAATATATTTTAATACAATCTATATGTTTCAGAATTTCATTTTTAACAGGGATATCAAAATAAATATACCATTAAGTGATTCAGGCTAATAGTATTTATATTATATATTAATAATCGTATAATCTATTCAGTCATTGTGTTTTTCACATCCGGCACCATTGAGGCGTTGTTAATGACATGACTACGGTAATATAAAAGTTTCATTGTTCCATATAAAACGTATAAAGTCGAAAACAAAGTGCTTATTGATGTTCGAAAATTGCTTGTATCTGCTATAAATAATTCGTCCGCCAACAATAGGCATCTTCCATAACGGGCTCCCGTGAGTGAGGTAGAGTACGTATTTCCGATACGAAATGAATCCAATAATGCATCGTTTCCTTCGTTAAATTCGATTGTCATAAATCACTTGCAGAACATCATTGCAAAACACGTTGACGATGTAATCAAAACGTAAATCATAGGCACACTTTTGTAAGCGTTGATTTACTCATTAAAATTATATTATCATTAAATTATCATCATCATAAATATATACATACGTCTGCTCGAACGAATCTTAAATTACGGATAATAAAACGTTGTACAAAATAAATATCAAAATGCATCAATTGCGAACTCATTTCATGCCGGACCGTAGAGTTGTTTCGTTTTCTTTTTCTTAAATTTATTTTCGATTTGTCCGACACACTTTTAGTGCCTCTCTCTGGAATCTTCTCGGTGAATGCTGTGTCTTCTGGAGTCCTGTCCGCTCGGCGTCACCGGGCGCCGCTTTGATCGCTTGAATTTGGCAATGTCTTCGCCGAAAACGTCGCCGGTTCTCAAGGCGGAAATCAAATCGTCGAATTCGCCCTTATTGTCGCCTTGGCCGTTTGTGTTCGTTTCGTTTTTCTTGTTCAATGAGATGCTGTTCAAAATGCCTTCCCGCGAATTCTTCCTCTCCATTGTCCGTTTCTTCAACTGAAAAAACAATAACTCAACTTTATTTTTCACAATTTCAGACAGAATATTTGAAATTTCCATTGATTAAATTAAGTTTATAGATAATATGGCTTATAAAGACTGCAAATATTGCAACACGAAAAGTTACAATGTTTCGCAGCATCGTAAAATTTTGATTGAAAAGTAAATTCTAATTTTCGAACTCTGTTTCACTAGAATGTATGAGTTTACCTCTTGTTCTTGTCTAGCTCTTCTTTCATCCTCTTCTATTTTCTTCCTCATGTTTTCAACATCCTGTCTAGCTTCAGCCAAGGCTTGTAAAAAGTTTTCGAAAATACCGAAAAACTCGTCAGGTTGAACTCCTGCAGAATCTTCACCAAAGAGTCTCACAGCCCTGTCAAACTGAAAGAGCATAATAATTTGTAAAAGGGAATTGCAATCAAATTTTCATTCGGATATTTACATCATTCATTGTAAACTTAGAATGTATTAAAGAGAGATATAAAACAGTGTGTAAAACATCAAGGAATATATTACCTAATACGATTAAAATTATATTAGGAAATTGTAATTTGCATAAAAGTGTTCTTATTCTTATGATTAGGTCTATATATTCCAAAATAATGTTTCAACAGAATATACATTATTTACCCGTGTTTTCATATCTTGGAATAAGTCTTCCGCTTCAGCCAGTCTACAAGTGGCTTGGGCTTGGAAATCACGCATTGACAATAAGAACATGTCTCCTTGTAATACTTGAGCTTGTCCTCTGTGAAACTCTGTGAAACAACATATTAATTGATTAATATTCTGTTTCTGAACAATAAATGGACTGCGTGCATTTTCTCGTGAAAAACACTTACAATTTATTATTTCATTGAATACTTTATAATTAAGTTTATAATTTACATATTCATGTATATTTAACGTTAAACTACAATTTAATAAGATAGATTTAAATGCCTTGTTTCAAACGTTCTATATTATTATTATTCATCAGACTCCTGAGAGTATGCAACTGGAGATACAGAGCAGTATTACAGAAAGCATCTCTTAAGGGGCAATGATTATAATATAAACGAGTCAAATTGAATAAACATGTCGATATATCATTATCTATAACATTTTTACAAGTAATTAATTGAGTGCTTGAGAATATAAAAATTAGACATGTAAAAAAATAACACTTAATGTTATAGTAATAAAAACTACTGCTATAGCAGATGCCCTAGTTTGTAACTGATTTTATTTTTACTAAAGAAAATGTGACCTCTGATTTCATTTCGTTAAAAAATATATATTATATATTAAGTAATCAGAACGCTCCATTTATTGTGCGCTTCGTGCGATTCTTTGTTGTGATTGACCCAAATATATAATAAAACGAAGTCTATTTAAATAAAACATGACGTTTATATCCAGTCAAAGACGAAAATAATCATACCAATTTCACGTTGCACGTCTTGCAGTCCATTTTTCAAATTCGTCATTTCCTTCTGCAAGTCAGCCATGCTGACTCTCGCGGCGGTTCGGACGTGCGGCATATCTTCTTCGATGTCTAGAACCTCTCTGAATCTCGTTTCGAGGACTTGTACTAAGTAGTGGAGTAGCGTGGTGCCCTTGGAGCAAGAAGACTTGGTGTCGACCAGTCGGTTGAGCGAGCCCAAACGGAAACCCCAGGCGTTACCCCTGGCATTTCCGCGATTAACATAATTGCCGAGCGCGAGGACCAGCTCCAGAAGCTTTCGCAGCCTACGCGATCTCGCAACCTGACGGCTCGCTTCAAGAACCGCTCTCATCCGTGGCATTAATTCGGAGATGCTTGCCGAGAATTTCTTTTTGTAGTGCAGGGATCGAAGCCGTTGCTCGTAGTGCGGTACTCTGCAAAGCAATTATCTCGTAAGTGTACGTCTCTTGATGTTCATTTTAAAATAATTATTCAAATCAATGTGCGGTCTTGCATGACACGATAAGACGTTACAGTGTAATAGAAGTTTAACTATACAATTTAGTTTTCATTCATTAAAAAACACATTTAAATATAGTGTATTGTTTGAATGGTGAAAAATATCAATAAAAACAAGCAGCTCGTTTAGTCATAATTATCTGAAATTACACATGAACAGTTTGGTCAATTATGACTTAAGCTTACTTTGATATTTGGTATAAAAAGCAGTCAGCTCTACTTTGCAAATCCTTTTGATGCAAGTCGAGAAGCGCAGCCTCTTCTGACGATGGAGTATATTTCAGCAGTTGCTCAACCATATCAATGTGCAAAATATTCTGCTGGTCCATCGACAAAATCGTTTGGGTTATTTCGTTATCAGACATTTTTAACTTCGACAGAAGAATGGTACAGTTTTGAGCACGTCGAGAGTCGATCACCGACATGGATTTTTTGTTTTTACCAAGATTACGCAAGTCTTCTATAGAACCTTCCGTAGCCACGCCATTCTTTTGGAATGCGCAAAAAATCTTGTCTATCGATTCCAAATCCATTACATTGTACAATTTCGTATCATCGAGTTCGTTCCAAATGGTTCCTTGTAACTTCTGTTCCGGAATCTTCGACCAGTTGAAAGACTTTAACGGGTTGCTTGGTTGGGGTACATTTTTAACGATTTCCACCTGAGTATAAAATAGCATGGATTAATTGGAGAAAATAAAAGCGTCGACTTTACAAACATTTTATGGTTAAATGGATGATTTAAAATGAATATTAGGTTCAGTATCTGAAATATACGATACAAAATTATTAAACAACATTCGCGTGTTGGATCACAAACACGTTGACTGTTTGTGATTGGTATAGTATGTGATAGGAATTCACGACTGAAGTACAAACAACCTTCATTGGTAGAGGGGCAGCTGGCATTAACAAAGGTGGAGGTGGTGGTGCCAGAGGAGGCGGTGGCGGCGGCGGAGGTTTTGGTTTGGATTCGACAGCAGCGATAACTTCCTCGTCAACTATTTTTATTGTGGCTTTTGCGTCATCAGGAAGACTACCAGATGCCACTAATTGCTCCAGACGCTTTCGCTCGGATTTTTCATTATTTACTTGCCGCGAAAGTGCCTCCATGCTGTCTTGAAGTTCGGAAATCCTCTGCTTTGTTTCTATATGAAGAGACGTCTCTTTTTCCAGTCGTTCCTTGACCCTTGCTAAACTTGCTTCTATATCTTCCTGTAATTCGTTATAAATAATGCTGTAAGCTTGGACCAAATCAAAATATGCGTTAAAAAGATCAAACGATGGACTTACTTTCTCCTGTGTTCGTAAATCCAGCTCTTGCTCCTTTTTCGCCAAAGCTGTTGACATTTCTGAATTTTCCCTTTCCAGTTCCTCGGCCTTCTTTCTGGCAGCAACCAATTCTTCTTCTTTCGCTAATAAGTGAATAATTTCTTTCACGTTGATGTCTATTGGTGCCACATCTGGATTCCTTATTTTGCCAACTACACTGTCTTCCGATTGCAAAACGATTTGCTGAACAATTCGGTCGAAGAGTAACCAGTGTTGCGGATGGGAACCGTAGTCCACTTAAAAAAAACATATTGGTTAAACTTTAATCTGACAATATCCGACTTCACTTTCCAGCAGTACAAACATTTACACATCTCTACAAATTTTGTTACGAGTTACGAACGTAAAAAGAGTTCAAAGTCAAAATATAAAAAATAAATTCATGGCTCGTGACATTGAATTTAAAGCACTTTACTTACATGGCAACAAAAGACAGTGCTCCAGCAAACTAAGCAAATGCGGGTAAGCTGCAGTATGGCTCAATTTTCTTCTCAACAAATCAAACATGGCTGTCGCGCTTTTTGTGTCAACGTGTTCTTTTTCAAACTTCCTCGCCAGCTCTTTTTCGTCTTCGTTTCTTACCATTTCGAAGAAGTCTAGATGCCGGTCCAGAGTTTCATTTTCATATTTTCTAAGCTTATCAATAATCGGCTGAATGCCAAGCATTAGTAATTCGTATCTAAGGTGCAGTCTGAATTCTAAAGTTACTTGACCGGGGCCGTAATTCAAGACGGCGTTTAAAAACGACATTATTGCTGTTTTCAAGGACAAATTGTCTTTGTATATTCCAAAGTTTTTGTCCAAGTCATTTATAATACTCTGGAAACGTGTTCGCTCCATGTGATAACGCTGGAAGTGTAACATGGCCTCGAGAACTTTCCTGTGGCCACCTGGCACCAAACACACAGCGCCGAGGATTTCCAAAACTGCTATTTTAGTTTTGATGTTCTCAGTGGCCAGTGATTGCGAGATGGTGTTAATGGCGGTCGGATGAGCGAGAACGTGAGCTCTGCCATTCTGTGGAAATCATAATTCATAAATGATTTTGTGCTCTATTATTTATAACACTCATCTACTATAAAAATACTAGACTAAAAAATATCATTATCATTTTTGATACAAATGATTTCATCCCAAAACTTCTTTGTATTTAAACTTACTATTTAAGCGTTTATTTAGTGAACGTTTTTTTAAGTGTAAAATTTAATTCAATAGGCAAATGGTGTTTAATTAACAGCAAGAAATAAAGTAGAGGGAAAGTAATATTTACAGAATTGTTCATCAATGCTTTGAGACAGCCAATGACGCTGGTATGTAGATTGCTGTTCGCCGCGTCGGCGTCCATCGTGCCCAAAACTTGCAGCAGAGCATTTAGACCATCCAACTCGATAAACCGTAAAACAAAACTGTGTGGTTGTGTACGCAGTGCAGTCTTCAATGCTTCCACTTGTCGCATTTGATTCGACAGCTCCTCGTTATCGTCCGGGAATGGAGACTGTAAAAGTTGTCTAACTTTGTTATCACCGAAAAAAGAAGTTTTTTTTTCATAATTATAATATCAATTTATAATATAATTATAAGATTATGTATAGGTTTTTCGTGATGAAAACTTTTGCTTTACTTACACTCGCAATGGTTTTGAGTCGATTGATATAATCCTCCGGATCACCGCTGAGATCGGTGGTTCGAAGACCCCCGTTGTCCAGCGTATCGTTACCCTTTCGCGAGCAGTAAATCTGCCATTTTTTATTCGCCGGCAATGCCAAAACTGCTTGTCGATTTGCCTGAGTGAGATCGAGCTCGTCAACGAGTTCCAAAAACATCTTGTTGAGTTCTTCCTCGGAAGGCATTGGCAGTGTCGGTGTCATGGCTTGAAGCGTGAGCGTACCCGTCTGCTCCACAACGCAGTACGTAATTTCCGGCGGTTCGTCATCCTGGAAAATCGGGAAAAACTGTGAACCATTATTATTCTTATCATGAAATTATTCATTGGATAAAGAAATGGTTGAGAGTGAAATTTAAATTTTATTATAGTTTTATGCTGTACAATTCACAGTGAACAATTATAACTATCTTATTTTCGTAAAATTTATTTGTTAAAATTATTTTGTGCGTATGTATCAGTAAAAAAAAAAAAAAAATACATAAATTATTTCATATGCTAACAATTAAAATATGCATGCTTTTTCAGGAAGTTTCGAGAATCAACAAAGGTAACCGAGACTGAGCTTTACGATCACTTTCTCACGTGAGTAGAAAATTGTCTATTTGCTTATAACCATCGATTTATTACTTGGTGACATCGTTTGCATTCACTGTGGTAACTTGACAGCGAGCACCATTTATTGAATTTATGCTAATCATTGCTCATATTTCGACCAAGTTACTTTGACCACATTGGGATATTCAAATTTATGCTATTTGAACAAAAAAGAAAACAAAATAATGGTACACTAAAAACTTTCCTTTTTAGTGACCTGCAAATGTTACCTAGATTGTTGTTAGACAGGTTTATTTGACAATTAGCGATAGGCAATTTTAAATTACAAAAGTAACGCAAAATAGTAAAGATTAAATTTTGACACAGATATTAGAAGTGTTATTAATACTATTCTGCGTCTTTATTTGCAATTGAAAACTTTATGCTAAAATTGTGTGTAGAAGGCGATTGCTTAGATACATTTCGATGGCACGGTCGAAGAAAATGCCCATTAAAATTTTATTATAGATTATAGAAAATTACATCTAAAAATCTAATATCTTCTTTGACCCATTCATCGATTTATTTACAAAAACGATATTTGTTACTAAGCGATTACACTGAGAGAATAATTTATTAGAATTAAGTATCATTCATATTTGTATATAAACCTTATAACAATCTATTTGAATCAAAAGTAATTATTTAAGTTTAAATAAAAGTCATTTGATTATAAAAAATTAATGAATTATAACAAATAAAAATTTATTTAAAACTAAGATTTTTTTATTTCAATAATTTTTATCAGGTTTGTATATAAATATAATTATTATTTAATTCCAATAAACCGTGCTCTCGTGCAATTATTTTTCATTTAGCATAAAAACAAATCCACGGATTCTTCGAACTTAGATGAATCGCTGAATCCATTTTTCCGCGAAATATCAATTATTCGCTCAATAAACGAAATCGTTTCTGCAAATCAAAGAGTCTGAGCAATCACCTTAACGCAGATTCAGGCGCCAACGGCAATAATAAGTACACGAGTCGAGGAATGAGAAACGACATCAATTATGACATAATAATAAAACTGCATTTCATCGACATAGTCCGTACATGTGTCTAGGCACGTAATGCGCGCGCGCGTAGATGCACGGACAACTGGAATACGCCGAAGCAGTGCATATAAGCGCACGGCGTGCAAGTGTCCGGAATGCGCGACTTGTACGTAACGCAGGAATTCGCTGGTAAATCAACGCTCGGTAAGCGGCTGCGCACAACGATGCAGTGAATTACGTTGATTGTTTACAATCGGGAACATCAATTGCCGGCAGGGAGACAAGCAGCGTGTCGTCTGGGTCGCGGCTGTTTACGCTTTTGTAACGGAAGCGCGTGATTTACGAAGAAATTAACTTTCCTAACAAAAAAATCCATGTAGGAACTTATATAGAAATTTGACTCAGGAACCTACATAGGAAGTTACTTGGGTTCCTATATAAGAACCCACACCATCTGGGAACCTATCTGGGTTCCCTTATGAGTGATTATTAGATCAAATTTAACTCATATGGAAAAGCAGATAGGTTCCTAGATGGTATGGATTCCTATATAGGAACCCAAGTAAGTTCCTATGTAGATTCCTGTGTCAAATTTCTATGTAAGTTCCTATATGGATTTTTTTGTTAGAACCTATATAAGAACCCAAGTAATTTCCTATGTTAGTTCCTGTGTCAAATTCCTATGTAGGTTCCTACATGGATTTTTTTGTTAATGTTTCCATCGCGCAGTTCCTCGACTTTACTTAACGGCGCGTCGACGGAAAAAGTGGCCCATCGATTCGGCACTTAATTGAACGAAGGAGCAAATGACACCGTATAACGATAACGCGATCGTCTGGCTGCAGTCGTCAGTCGATCTGCATCTTAGCCATTTTTTTATCTCAACTTCCAATTCATTGTGCAACCGTTCTGAGCATTTTTCCTCATCGAGCACCGAACGACAGGGCTCGCTGAAATTTATGGCTCGCTGAGATTTCTTTTCTCTCGGTAAATGGCAGAAGTGGTTGTTTATTTACATTGGCTAAATATCAGAGGCAGTTGGAAAGAAAAGTCGCGTTTTAAGAAGAAATGGAAATAGTAATTAGTTACCGAGTGACGGTGATGACGAGATAATTTTTTAATTAATTTCGAATTCCGCGAAGCAATTGCTTTTGAATGCAACGGTTCTTTTGTTTGTTACTTGCCGATGGATGCCATATAGAAATATAAAAAGTTTACTTGCTACGAGCTGATTCTTTTCGCAGGAAGTATTTCTATTTTCGAGTGACTCCCAGTAAAATGTTTTATGTCGACAATAATAGCGTTTCCTTCATTTGAAGAGAAAGTAGTACATTTTAATTCGCTCGTTGGTATTCGCTTGTTGCAGATATTTGAATAATTGTCTCATAAAATATTTTAACCTTTTCTTCGACGCGATTAAGCTATAAATTTATATTTCTAAATATTCCATACATATTATCTCATTAAACAACATCTTATAAAAATAGAAAAAAAAAATAAATTATTGCATGTCCGCGGAGAACTATTAGTTAAATCGAACGCCACGAGATTTAACTTACCGATTCGGCGCCAATTTGATTGGCATTTACTTTTTTTTTCATTTAATAACAGTCGAAATGAACACGTGCGCTATATTAAATTAATAACGTATCAACATCTGGGTCAAAGAAGGTGATAAAATTTAAATTGCCACCTTCTACGACGTAGACGACGGTATAATTAAAACCATTAATTCCGATCAAAAATCAAAAGCTAAAAGATACGAAAGATATGAGAACGACTTGCAAAACGTGATAATCCTCGTTACAAAATTCGAAAGCCGAAGCATAGAAATCAACATTGCATTGCAAGACAATACGCCGATTTAAACAGTGATACGTCATCAACGTGAACATCCTTTAAGATAAATATTTGATTGACTCAACGAAACGGTCGTGCTGCTATTCGACTGACTAAACAGCTTGTTGAATCAATCACACTGTTTGGTATTTATTTTCGATTAGTCATTCGGTATTGAATATTGACTGAATCAGTTCACAAAATGAAAGTGAGCCAATTTATAAATTTACACATTAAATATGCAAAACTCTGTTTCTTTAACAACTCAAATCTAGAATAATAAACTATCTCTCCGTATTTGTCCAGTGAATTGAACAAAATAATATAGATAACTTTAACAATAACACAAGAAAAAAAAAAAGAAAAGAAACATCAATGACGATGCCACGTACAACGTTCACTTTGCTATTAATGATCATAATAAGCGTAACCGTAAAACGTCTAATCGCGGCTTTTAGAGTCACATTAATGGAACTTTCTTTGGCGTAGCGCGCGCTTTGGTAATTCGTTGAAAGTAAGATCTAACTAATTACCTGCAGGCAACCGCAAAAGGATTTCTTTACACGCGATGGCATTGTCTGGCAACGTCCGACGAACTCCTTCAACGGTTGTGGACTCTTCACCGGGCAGCTCGGAATTCTCTGTAAAACAAAACGTCGATAAGAACTTTATCACGGCATCGAAAATAGAAACTAATTAACGTTCAGTGAGATATAATAAGAAAAATAAAAGAAAACGTGCCAACGTAACATTCATAAATGATCTTCATTAACGATCTCGACAAATGATATGCATTTCAATAATCTCAATACAAAAACGTGTGTCACTCTTAATGCGTCAATTAATTTAACCAATAATTTATTTGTCCACTTTTTTTACGCATTTTTTTCTTTCCATTTCAATAATGCAGGCGCATTGTCGTCTGAACGATAAAAAACTTAAAAGTCAAAATCCTTTCATTGTTTATTTGCATAAGGAATCGCGAACTCTTATTCATGTTAAATGTCAGCGTCGGGAGAACGGATGGCGGGAAAACACGCAATTAATTTTACTGACATTCCGCGATGCAAATTGGTCGCGACTCGCGTCTGATATTGTCTGTAACATTTGTCATGCCTTTTTGGCGACTGAGTCGGTAATAATCGATAATTGATTATTAATTAGCAGGCATAATCACGCATCGCAGGCGCATAATCGAGTCAAGTCGTGATTACGTTGCTGCGTTATTAATTACGGTATTACTGCAACAGTTTCAGTTATGTGGCAGGCAAATTACTTTAAATCGGACATCGTCCCGTACGTTCAATTTAAAATATCGATAAATGATGCAGGTAAAATTAACGTGGCCTCATACTGAAAATAATCCTGTTAGTAATTTCGAACAGTTTGCCGTTGTAATTATTTTTTTTAATTTCAGGAGATTTAAAATTTTTTCTTTACAATTTTATTGAGCAAATATTTGTATATTTTTAAAAACATTTAAGATAAACTATCAAGCCAGGTGACATTACGGAAACGTACGAAGTAAGACGTAACGTGCAACATTTCGCGTCATGTAACTTGCAATTTCTTATTAATTGATTCGGCTTTTTCGTCGCTCGGTACTTTTTTATTATAAAGTAGAGTCATTGGGAAGTTGATTTGCGCGATCGCGTGTGTAATTGTGTGAGTTAATGGCAAGTGGATGTTAAAGGTAATGCTATGATAATTTTAGAATGAACTTATGCGGCACGTAATTTGTTGTTCACTTATTAAGTGACATTTTGTGTTTGCAGACGAACGTCGTTTCAACAGAATAAATTATATAATTGAGTTGGGCTGTTGTGAATTTTCAAGCTTTGAATTAAGTTGAGATTGAAAACAATGTAAAAAGACACAAAGATATTTAAATAATTTATAATTTTACGTATTTTAATATTAAATTCGGACAAAAAAATAATAATTAAATAAATTTTTAAAATACTTTGTAGTATTTGTCAATATTTTATTTTTAAAGTTAAAGTATAATCAAAAATATAAACTATTAGGAAAATTTTCACTAATATTCACATAATCTGACGGTTAGGTTTTATGTTCTTTTTATGTACGTGATTATGTATATACCTGTCTATGTAAAGTATCGTGATATAACTTAAATAACGATCAAATTATTTTATTGAGTAAACAAACTTTTTGCAATTCCCGTGTAACGTTCAGGAACATGAATTTTCATGATTTTTTTCCAAGTAGCACAACAAAACTGTTTTGCTAGATTGTTTTCATTCCTTCAACAACAGCATTACTTCTTTCTGTTCAAATGGTCGTCTGTTATTACATTGCAAATGCAAAACGCTTAATAATGCATTCAATTGCGTGATTGCATAAAAATGTATTTCATCGATAAGAACTAATACAACTGACGTCGTCTCATGCATCTTTCAATTCCGTATCCGAAATCGTCGTTAAATTTCTTTGTTCACTCTGTTATTTTTTTAAATATGTGAATCACATGATAGCAATCAATAATAAAAGTCGGAGTGGGGGGAAAATGAAGTTGCAAAGATAAAATTAGATATCACACTGCGTCCATTTCATAACTTCCTCATTACAGTCAGAGAAAGCGCGTTGTTTGTTGTTGTCGCATCGTGGGCATATTTCTCGCGTAAGATGCCGCTAAGTAATTGGCGGTCTGGCGGCCCGAACGAGAAAGCGACTGGCGTGACTATCGTGTCGCGACACTGTGCATCAAATCGCGGTATTACTGTAAAAACGTTTTCACCTTTGTTACAATGCGTGAAGATGAAAAAAAAAAAAAAAAAAAAAAAGGGAAAGACTCGGTCGTCTTCTGCGCGCACTTCAAACTTGAAAGAAACTGCAGCAAGGTCGGCGACAAACTAAGTCATGCAGCGGTATAATCGTTACGAATTAACTCCCTCTCTTTACGTGAAAATAGTAAATAAAATTGCACACCGTCGTGTGTCGTCCGCGAACGAAACTGGCAGAACTGATTGTTCAACTACGCGATCAACGAATCGCGACATTTCGCGGACCGTCCAAGTATATAATTTGAATAGCTAGGAATAGGAGGAAATGATCGGCGAGTTGAAATATGAGGAAATTTCGAAGAATGTAGGAGGAAATATGAGGAAAATTTTAATGTAACAAGCGTATTGACAGAAATTTTTTGTATTTTGGTTGATTTCGAAATCAGCTCATTTTTTGTAGAAAAACTTCTTCGTGTTGAAACGCAGATAACTTTGCAAAAAATTTTTCTGATTTTTTGATCAGTAGTGGCCAAGACTATTTATCTGAAAAAACGTTGATTGATGGTAAATTGTTCCAAGGATGTCTCATTTCACTCATACAGTAACACATCGATTATACCCAATTCATCAAGACTTAATGCCAGCATGTTTTCTACATTATAATAAAAATAGTTTATATCTTATTAATTATTCATTGCGCTTGTCCATTCTGAATTCGACCTGCGATTGAAACCTCTGATATTCAAATAATTCCGTTAATTTGTCAGGAGGAAAGTGAAAACGACTTTTTTCGCAATAATTTAAAAAATTGTAATACTAATCGATTTAAAATGTTGATTCGGTTACACATAATTTCTGCGGATTGAAACATCACTGTATCAATGTGTCATAAATTAATTAACGTTAAAATTTTCTAGGTCCATAATAAAATTGCAAAGATATTGATATCCAAAATGAAAAAAAAATATTTTAATATTTGTGTCAGTGGTTGTAAACTAATGCAAATTGAAGCAAGTAGGATAAGCCGAGGTTTCATTTACGTTTAATTTCTATGGCAATACTTCAACCAATATGAAGGTCGGTTGTAATAAAATCATATATTTGACATAGTTGATTACTTTATACATTTCAGTAAGAAATTAGTGAAACTAGTGCTGAAAGTCGACCTCTTTTTAAGCAAAATGTTGATTTCTATTGAACTACACAACTTTAAAATATATATTCTTCAACTCAAACGTTTCAAACAATTTTACTATTAACGAAATAAGAATCAGATATGTGAAAGAAAAACAATATTTATGGAATTAAAGTAAAATTTTTCAATTAATATAATGATATATACTTAGAAATAATTAGAATGTTACTCAAACAAAAATAATCATTTGCTTTTAATTATTCTTCTTTTAATACAGCACTAATTGGATTTGCAACAGAATGCGCATGCGCAACGAGTTGATGTTACAAATAATTTCGTAAAATGAGACCTCGTTTAATGAATTGTTTGCAGTACATCTCAACATATCATGTAAAATGACTGCAAATTGAATTTGTAAAGTGTCACAACAATAAATTGTATAAAACACATAATATATCATAGGTTTTGCAGTCTTATATTCAGTCTAATCTTTTGCAACCGTTCAAGATAGAAATATCGAAACTTTTTTAGCTGTTCGATACAAGCTAACTGAATTGCCTATGGGAAGATGCTTCACGTTCATTTTTTTCGCCTTTATGAATATTATCAGGGACGCAATCTATATTAATTAGCGTATGTAAATGAGATTTGTTAATTAATTTTTAATTCAGAACGACCATAAATAATAATGAATTTCCGTTTTGGATTCACTACTGGCAAAACATTTTTGCAATTGATTTAAAGTTACTGTTTCCAGAAGTGTATTATATTTACTATCCCAAGCGGAAATAAAATTTACCAGCTGGTCTAGCATCAATTTGGCAAAAGTCTGGATCGCTGCCTGCCAATGTATACTGTATCATTGCCATATTTCTAAAGTCTGGCAACAGTACGGCGTACGTCCGGCAAGCGTCTGGCTTCAGATTAAAATCCAGATTTTTGTCAAGCTAATGCCAGATAACCTGGAAATATTTTTTTCCACTTGGGAATTTAAAATAGTCAAAAAAAGTTTCAAAATGTCGTTTACTTTATCGACATGTGGTAAACGTCAGTGAGGCAGACACTGATATCGTCGGTATATATAATTACATGCACGTATCAACAGTGACAACGAACAGGGTCTGTCTTCTTTTTCTTTTTTTTCTTTTCGATTACATTGGAAACTGTTTTTATAATCAAATACTAATGTTTTATAAAAAAGGGAATTTAATTTTCTAATACATAATCGGAAATACTTATATCCGCTATAGAATTTATACCATGTTACATTTATGTTAATCTAACATTAATTTTAATTAAAGTCAACTGGGTTTTCAGTATCATATGTATTGTGTCAGACACTTTACATATCATATGTAAAGTGTCTCAAAATTTTCTGAATTTCAAAAATCAGTCAATCGCCTTTTATATGAAATTAGGCGATGCTTCGATCGAATCACAATTCCCTTCAGCTACGCGTGGAAAGTTCGGGAAATGGGGTAAAATTTTTCCGACCGCTATCGCGCGGCACTTCGGCGACTCGAAAAGTCAATTACGCAACAAATGGCCATTCGTGCGGTTTCTCTTATTAATTCATGGGACGGCACGTCGGGTTTTGGAAAGTTGCAAAGCGCGCATCGATCTAATTTACAAATGTCATATTCGCCGTCAAAAAATCGGCCCGAACTTGTGCTTTCACTCGGGGATTGATTTGACGGGGAAAATCACGTTGCTCGCGTGCTCCGACGCAACACGTGCGCGCGCGCGGCAACACGTGAACGCGCGGTTTGACGGCTCGCGCGAGCACGCGACTCCCACGAGTGACTTAATGATAATGAACGCGAAGAAAAATCTGCGGTTATCGTTTTATCGGCCGACGAATTCCAAACTTTCGTAGCTTTTTCGCTCCGGCGTTGGTTACCCAATGCCGCGGGTTTGACATATAATACACGTAATGGTCTCTTTCAAGGCTCATAAACAGCCGAGTGGTTTATGTTCAGGCGGTTAAAGCGAATAACAGTCAGCCATAAAAATATCTAATAAAATAATTGTCAAATCGCGGCCGATCGAATGCCGTGGGATCGAGTGACCGAAAAAATGCCTTTTCTCTTTCGGCCTTTTAAATTCACTTTATTCTTCTTGTTTCGATGTTCGAATTGAACATTGAGATTGTTTCGGAAGTTTGATAATAATTATATGAATTACTACGGTTGCATTAAATTTCAAGTACTTTGACATTAAAATGATTGTGTCTATTTTTGTCAATTAAATACACATAATTAAATTACGACCTATTAAGTAGTCACAGCGTTTTATTATTTATAACAAAACAAGATGATAAGATACTTGCAACGTACTGTTCCTTTTTCATGTTTTTTGATATACATTTATCAATACTTAAAGTGTAAATTAGATAACTTTTAATTGTAACATAAATACCAATTTTCAAATGAAAAACCAGCACGCTCATTTGCGTTAACTCAAAGTAAGGAGAAATGCACCGCATCAAGTTAACGTTTCTCAATTTTTTTTTGACCATAAAATCAGCGTTTGATACTCAAGTGATAATTTGTCGCACCGTTTTCAAGAGTCATATACACCGTTTACGGCGATGATGACCGGATGACGCTATTAAGCATGTGGAAAGTTCTTCTACGACATATGCCTGACGTTCGATGCTTATTCGTGTCACCATAAAAGATTCATTTATATCATCGCCGTAAATGAATTGTTAACGGTTAAAATGTACTACTCCGCGGGACCGTTAATAATATTGATTATAAATCGATGAAACTTAAAGCACGCTTTTTCAATTGTGCGTTACATTAGCAAAGTGAAAACTGAATTTCCACGTGAAGCTGAATTAACTATAACATATATAGTCAATGAATTTAAAAACAGTTCCATCTATTATTGATACTATATAATAATTACAAATACTTTTTTATTAAAAATTTCTGTCATGATTTAAAAATTTTTTAATTTGTCATCGAATTTGATAGACTATCGAAAACGTAATTAGCAACAGCTGATTAAGTTACATGATTTCTTGAACATTATTCAAAGTCTTATTAATAAAATAATATAAATTTGCAATAAATTCTCACTGGTATTTCTTGGAAGTTTGTTCGGAGTCAAACGCAGTTATCCAAAGTATTAAAGATATTCCGATTTGCAGTGAAATGATTACAATTTTGGGCACGTAGTTTTATGCAAATTCGTGCAATACTTCACAATACTGATAACAAATAATTTTCATAAAAAAAGTCGAACTCGTCGCGATTACATCTCTTCGTAATTTGCAATTTTTACGATCTTCGCGTCTGAAATCGCTACCCGTCGTGTGCATAATTATGTAGTGAAAATTCGTCATCCGGAAGTTGACTGACAATGAAACGGTAAACAAGATTTAAGCACTGTTTACCGTAACCGGTGACCCTCTAATCTTCATTGACCAAAATCACGTCTTAAACTGTTTCGTCGCGGAGCATACGAACAACTTGCTTGGCATGTTGCCAAATTATTAATTCGTGTGACTGATCAAAATGACAATCACGCGTTTTATTTCATTGAATAATTTGCTAATAAATATTTTAATTGTATAAACTTGAATTAATTTTATCAAATAACATGTCAATTCAAGTAAAAAATATAATATCTAATTTGTTACTTTATTTAACTGTTTTTTTTTAATTGATTTGATCAACTATTTTTCTCAGTGCACAGTTCGGTAGAAACCTTTCGTTACTTCTTTTATCTCCATATCATTTCTTTCGGCCCATCGTTTCGAATATGGCAATGATTATCGATATTGTTTGTAGACAGATGTCATATTTCGTGACATCGAGAAACTATTGCTTTTATTTCGACTCTCTACATGTCTAGAAAGTTTCGGAAAAATCGAAGGAAAAAATGGAAGGAATAAATCTAATTTCTAAAGTAAATTTTACATTGAAGTGTGAGGTAATAACACGTTAAGAGTGGATATTCCCATCAATTGAAGATCTCTTTGAAATGAAGTTTCTCGGGTTTTTTTTACATGAATGAGTTTCATTATGCATGATCGTATGTAAGAGTAATGTAGGTAACTGTGGCAAGAATTAAGTGAAAATCATACGAGGAATTGTCAAAAATGTTTTGATTATAACACTGTATATACATTCGTACGATAAATAATAACAATCAGTAATTAATAATGATCCATTTAAGATTAATGATTGTAATGATTAAAGTTTGTTTCTTTATTATTATTATTGAGTCTTGTGCTGTTATTACTCAATTTTTTATTTACAATAATCTAATGATCAATTAAGTAAATATTCGCTATTTGTGTATAATTACTTTGCTAATTTACAAAGTCTGTTGAAAAATTGAAAGACACATTTTTCTGAAACAAAATCAACAACTTTGTTTGTTTTAACAAACGTGGAGTTGGTTACGAAAAGGTGTAGATCACAATTATGATCTATACATGTTTAAACGGGAAATAGGACTCGACAGGTATAATATTATATTTTATGTTGCCCAGCGTAATCACTCTTTGGCTATAAAATCATCGATAGATTTCTTACAATCTATATTGCTTTTCTTTTCCAGGCTATCTTTATCGGATACAAATAACATCTCATTTCATGTTTATCGTTTTGCAGTCTAATACTCTCGAACGTGATCAATTTCAAGCTTTCATATTCGAACTGTCATTATTTTTCACATGATAAACAGCGCGTTCTGTTTTACTTGCCGCTTGTCAAATTATCGAACGCATGTCAAAGTAAAACTATAAAAAGTAAAAAAAAATTTTTAGATAGAGTCGGCTTTTCATAAAATAAGTACTACTCATTGATAGTCCAATTATCTGATTAGATCCGATTAATTAGTGCATAAATTTATTGCCTTTATCACCTGATTATTGCGGTCAATTTTAGTTGCGGAATGATTTATACAATGTTGAATAGATTTGGTTTCAGTTCAACAGTGTTTCAATTAAATTTCACCGGACATTAGAAGATTTATTTTAAATTGATTTTACAATTTTACAACATTTAAGACAATATTCATTCAGATAGCTGGTTTCCATAGGATTTGAGCAATTTCATTTATCTGGGGTATCACTTCTAACAGATTTTTTATCAACAGTTGATACGAGTTTTAAGCGTGCCTTCAGGTGATAGACTTATTTATTGACAAAAAATAATGCCCGTTACTAAACGATTATTTCTTATTCATTTTCTACGAAAATAAATTCTCAATTTAGATCTCTAGATTGCTCGATTCATTTTTAGAATGAATCTATATAATCGTGCAGTAAATGAAATCGTTTTCGATAAATTAAAGGGTCTGAGTAATCACCTTAAATTGTTCAATTAATTAAACTACATGTGTTAGCTGAACGCTTAAAAACATCGTCTTCCAATTCCGTAATTTATGTACAATTAAAAAAAAGTAACCGATTTAATAATGCATTTCCGTGATTAAAATTGTATCACTTATCATTCGGAATTGCATATCGAAGATTAAAGAACGATTACATTACTTGGACGAATCAACGTCAAGCGCATTATGTTGTACGAAAGTCGGCGTAACGCAAATCCCAAACGATGACACCGTCCTACATACAAAATACTTTGTCATTAATAAACGTCATCCTTAATATTTCATGTTTAATTCAACATATTAACACTTAAAGTCGCATTAATCAAAAGCGTATTCCGAGTTAAATCGAGCGGATATTCAGCCTCCAATCGGCGCTTTTCATCCTGAAGATCAGACAAATAATTGGGAAAGTGTTACAAATGTACGGTGGCCCGCATTGAAGAGTCGCGTTCATTTTTTTTTCTCTTCGTTTTTTTTTTTATATAACCGATCGGAGGATTAAGAACGCGAACCTAAAGATTCTTATTCCTTTTGTGTTTCTTCCTCAAACACTGTATTTTTTTCTCCGAGAAAGCAATTCAACGTAAATGGTGATGTTGAATTTTGAAAGTCATTTAAAATCATAGAAACGGCTCCAGGTTTCGTTGATTTCGTTTTCACTGGGCGGCCGGTACCGCGGCTTCGTGCTTTTTGCGCCATGATCGATGCGATCGTCACGAAATTTCGCGATAATCGGCAATCGTTTCCGAAAGGGACGATTGACGGTAGTCGATATCCGAAGGAGAGCCCGGGCGTAGTTTCACTTTTCGAATATCTTCGGTGAGAGTACTGTGTACACGCGCGTTCGATCATTCGGCAACCTTTATTCGTCCGACCATTGTCGAAAATACCGCGCAACCTAAATGCTCGTAGCCAATCATAAAACGCGGACATTTATACCTTTTTTTATCACAAACACCAAGGGATTAAAGTGCAATTACTTTTTATTTTGAAGTCGATCTGTTTATTACGTTTCTGTGCATCAATGTTACAAAAAAATTTCAGGAAACAGTTCAAATTAAGGATGATGTTAAGAATTAATGATAGTCATGAGAATTTTAAACTGAGTGAATTTAGAGTAAATGTAGCTTAACTTAAAACGTTAATTTTGAATTTCAGTTATTGGAAATACTCAAATCCGTTCGTTTAACATATTGTGACTGAATGGACTCGAAATGTTTGAAACGTCCCAAATTTACGACTTTACTTCTTAATTTAGAACGTATCAGACATTTTGGATCCATTCACGCATTTTTTAAATTTCTACTTTCACCTAAATATAAGAATTATTGCGATTCGTTATAACTCTATCTAAAAGAAGTAATTTGTCCTTTACTAATATTTTCAAAGCATTCACAATTACACTAATTAATAACTTTTCAATTATGATTAGCACTTGTATAATTAAAAATACAACTAATTTAATTGACTGATAATGCACGAGAAGCGGTATTAGACATTTTGGTTTTCTTTATGCACAAAAACTTATCTCTTTTTCCAGTGAATGCAATAATTCGGTATTGCTTGTTGATCGACAGCGCGTGAACTCGTTATTGGAGCGTCTTCAATAATGCAAATGTGGATTACAGTGTTCATGCTAATTAATTTTTTCGCACGTCCTGAAGTGACGTAACGCATAATTACCGCGAGCAATACCCTGCGAAAATAAAAAATTTGCTACTCCGGCTAACAAGTTACCACATACAAATTTTCGACATCAGCCATTCGAAATCGGTTACGATTGGGTTTCGAAAATACGACCGCATCAGACAACGCGTTTTGCAGTAGCGCATCGGTGATCAACGCATCCATCAACTGACATAATTGCGGAAACCGTACGACTAATAGTAATGATGTTCGTGGATGCTTAGCTTAAAGGTGCATACGTTTTATTTATTTTTCACATGTTTTCCTCATTATTCAGATGCTTTACCGCAACGTTTTTTTTACGCGCGATACATTTTCTGTGAAACAGAAACAAAGAACGTAAGACGTGAAAAATAATCGCCGGTAAAAACGAGTTATGTGTAGAAAATGGAAAATGGCAGCAATTCGGAGAATCTAAGTCTGTTACTTTAACAGTCCATACTGTTATGATGACAGTTCATTATTTCGGTGTCAAAAATACTCTTGAGAATAAAATTACTCGCGTTTTCGAAGCAACGGTGCAGCCGATCATCGTAAATGAATTTCGTTCTTTACATTTAACGAATTTTCTTCCAGACTAGTATCGCTTTTATCGAGATACGACGTTCGAGTCCCCGTTGTTTCGCTTGTTTTTCTTTTCAATGTGTTATACAAGAGTTTGCTTCACTTTCCAGCAAAGCCCGCCCTCGTCAAATGCGTGTTGACCGAAAAAAGTTACGTGATCAAATTCATTTGTATAACGGAAATAGGTTAGCGGGTGTGACGAAAAAAATGCGTTTCATTGCTGTGGATAGAATTTCCCGAATGGAATCCAGTACGTTAGTATCTTACGTAAAAATGCAAATTCTCGCTTTACTTAACGATGCTTAGAGTTGAAAGTATTTGCAATTACATTTTCATTGTAGGTACAAAAAATAGGAACTTCCTTTTGTATTTTTTATCACGGCTAAATCTTCGTTATCTCAATAAATATCGTATTCTAGTTGAAACGTGGCGGAAGATTTATTTTACAATCAGTGATAGAATCAGTGAAAAATGTACTGTTATAGAAATATAACAATCATAATATAACTAACGCAGAGTAATAATGTGCCGAGTGTCACAAATACATTTAAAATATGTTTATATAACATGCAGCACCACAGTTGTAATCATTTCAAAAAGACAAGTTTTTGGCGCACATCAACTATTTCACCAAAGAGCTAATTGAACAAAATAATCGGTATCGTTAAGCCCGTGCGATCTTAAAGAAACGATCCAGTAAATTTTCGCGCTACTCCCAGGGACTCGACTCGATAATCATCTGTTTAAAGAACTGGTTTCAATTTTGCAGCGATTTATTCGCGTATACGTAAGAATGCGAAGAAGCTTGCTTTATGCCCGGAAGTGAATAACAAAGTTAGTTAGTGGCTTATATCGGGAGGGGAGGGGGGGGGAGGCGGTTATAATTTCGCCGGACGTGTAATAGTTTGTAATTTCGTGCTGGGAAACCAGTACCGCGGCTGCGCGCGCTACGATGATGAACTGTAAACTTGACTCGGGAGAAAAACTGTATCTCGTTCAGCCGCTAACGAACGCTGTCAAGGTGGTCGCGGCGCTTCCCCACGGCTTCTAAACCCACGGCATTTGCATCGCAACAATAAAGTAATCATCGTTTAAGCAGCCGCTATATTTATTGCCCCCGGCGAATTGATTTACGATTTTTGCCGAGCAATAAATTCAACGCGGCCGCGTGACACTTTGCCGAGTGGTGAAAAAAGGGAAATTCGGCAACGAGGGATTTCTAATGCCGTAAACATGTCGGTTGATTGAATATGAATATTCGAGCGATTTATAAACAACATATCACAACGAATGATTTGTGTGAGATAAAATGAAAACGCCTGATTTTTTCTTTTTTTTTCATTTTATCTATCGGTCAATTTTGACTCGATTGAAAGTGTGATTTATCGTGCCGTGATTACACTTATTTATCGGAAATAAATTTTCGGGCTGAGTCGGTTGTCAAAATTGTACAGACACTACTTTGCTCCGGAGCCAGGCGTTGTCCGGTCGTGGGTTATCGTAAAGAGCGCGTATCAAGAACACCTGTAATTACTCGAGCGCATTTTAGAGTTTTAATTGTGCGTAAAGATGCAGGGCTTCGGCGAGATACAAACGTGCGAATTTAAATGCGCGGTAAAATTTACTGGTTCGATCGGCTTTTCGTTTCTTCGAGTTCTCGGCATTTCACGGTATGCCGTATTTCAGATTCCAAATCGATTTTATTAAATAGTAATCAATGCAGAAAATTCTCTAAGTTTTAATAAGAATCTTACGAATACGAATGGTATTAATTGTGTGAAGTATTAAACATTGAACATTTCGTGTGCATCCCCAACTTTTTACAGTGTCAAATGATCGAATGTAACAAAAAAAAAAACATATCATGTAGTGTTATGGTGATATTAATTTTTAATGAACGTTCATTAATGTGAATCAGTGAGACTGAATAGCAACTTTTGATCGATGATATTTATTAATGAATAATTTATTACTGATATAAAATCTATGATACTGAGACATAAATGCCGACGTTTCATTACCAATTCAAAAACTTAACCACTCAGTATTCTAAGATTCAATTCCTCTTGAAGGAATTAAAAAACCATACAATATGAACCGTGCTTGAATCACAAAATCATCTTTTACGGCCATAATAAAAAAACCTTGTTTCAATTTTTGCTTGATCAAAAAATTGCTTATTTACGGCTTATTTTGAAATTTGTTTTTATTCAATGTTTATATTATCAGTCAGACTGAATATTTCGCGTGTGAAAAAATTTTAAAAATGTATCAGTGCAATCGAAAAAATCTTCAATTGTTATTCATTTACCAAATTGAGTTTGCCCATCTTCTCGATCACAGTGTCCATCCTGAATGCAAATCGTCTCTACGGGTTAATGAAAAGAATTGATTTTTCAACACGATATCTCGGTCGTTTTACATTTTCAAATTTAATCACAATAAAACAATGCCGGATACTCGGCGACGACCATCGAAAATTCGTTTGCACCTGCGTGCATTGATACGATGGGAGATTCGCGTTCAAAAGGCACGTGCCAGTTGGGAGGGAAAAAATGCCCGACGAGCCTCAGCGCGGAGCGAAGAACGTCGGAAGAGAACCTTCACGGACGCGACTGCGATTCGAACTGCCGCCAGATGAAAACACAACACCGTTCGACTTGCACAGGTGCACCGGGATCGGCCGATCGGGGCCCGGAGCGGGGAGGATCGCTCGAATCTCAAGCGCGGACGACCGGACGAAATTCTCCTCGCCGACGTGTCACAATCCGACACGATTGTCCTTAAAAACCAA
>JABFOV010000918.1:0-30063 GCA_022817685.1 Aradophagus sp. ZL-2020
ATTTATGGACGCGTGTGCGTAACGTGCAGGTCGGATTAAAAGTGAAATGAAAATAAGTTGTTGAACGTCGCTCCGTTTATTACATTGTAACGAAAAGACTGATTTTACGGCACGCTTGATTTAAGGACCGGACTTTTTAATGCCCCCAATTATCGTGTTTTGAACGCGCCGAGGAATATAAGACCGGCTGCTAATTAATATCGATCCCTTCGAATTAAGGACGCGACCGTTGATTTATAATGTCGAATCCATTAACGGACTTTTAACGCCGACAATTCGTTTTGCATCAAACTTGTAATTGTTTTCGAATTACCCTTAAACACCGCGTCAACGAAGCACTTTCGTGCAATTAACGTTTGTAACTTCAGATTAGTCGGTCAATAAGTTATACGTGGGTGGCTGAAATTGTGGAAATATTCAACGCAACGTGGGAAATTACGTTAAATTATATTGAAATTTCGCCGGACGCTGATTGCATTGTTTTCGCCGTCGTCGGCTGAATTTCGGAACGGAACTCGCACGCGATTCACCAAGTTTAGTTTCATTTCATGTGTCAGAAAGTGTGTAATGAATTCAATCACGATTTAGTTCGATCAACTTTTAACTAATCGTACAAACATTTTTGATTCTTAAACCAAGAATCGATTTTCATGCTCTAGTTATAATCGCAACTTACTGTAAATAAGAAAAATATTGAAGTAAAGCTCAAAAAATTTGCGTACGTGTGTCGCAAATTCGATAATTTAAGAAAACATTTCTATTAACGGAGAATATTTATTGCAAAATATTAAAATTATGCACATCTTCGCGTTGCTATTTACATTACGGCTTTTCTAGCTTATAATCACACTTGAGGAAACGAAAAAACGAGCCAAACTTTTTTTTCGCAAAGACATTCTGTTTTGCGAAATTCCACTTTGATGGAAAATAATCCGAGGTCGCAGTACCCTATTGGTTATTTAACCACGGAAATATTACCCACTTAGCGCAACCGGATTCCGATTTCTTCGGTGATTTTTAAAAGCGCAAGCCGTTAATTTAAAAGCCGCGACCCCGAATTCCCATATCGATTTTTCACTTCCAGCCTGGTATCATTCTCACGACTCTCACATTCGTCAAATCATCGTCGTGATTGATAAATCATTTTATAATCTCGCGTTCCGAAAAAGCCCGTTGCCGACATCCGTTATAACACGTTAACGGCCGAAGTGATTCTCATTGTCGATTTCTAAAATTTTCGTTGTCACTTTCTACACACACACCCACCGTTCCACGAAACGTTCGAGTGCTAAAAGAAACGAGGCTAAACGCCGGGATAATCGCTGCTCGTTTCCGAAGTCTGCATGACAATTAATCTCTGAACCATTAATAACAAGGTGTATGTTCCTCCTTAAAAAAGTGGTCTGCGCAGTCGAGCGCCGCGTGTACCTTCGACAGCCTATCCTTCGCGAAATACCAAAGACGCTGTTACAATTCATTCTGGCCAGCTTCCCTTTGCTCTAACCACGCTGCTATACGTCGTATAAAGGTTAACCGCAAAAAAAAAAACGTGGTTCACGTGTTTCGCAATGTCGAAAATTTACGTTTCGTTTTCGCGAGAATCGAAGGGGGAAAAAAGCGGACGGGAGTTACGACACGCGAGTGTGGCGTAATTAAGTATCCACGATGGAATTGTAATCACGGGACTCGACTTGTAATCGGAAATTTTCGCGAAATTCGAGAGGAAATTGAAGCAAAAGTTTGTGCGAAATGAGCAAGATAGTTTGTCCGTGTTATTGGGTCATTGGAGATAAAATTAATATTGTTAGGGAAAAGTTATTAAAAGTTAATAAAAGATTGACTTTTTTTATATGACAGCGAAAAAAGAGGAATGTGTAATTTAATATGTGGTTGTAATTAAAAATAGTGAACGCATAGAGATGAATTATAGTAACAAAAGAATTGTATATTCACGGAAAGAAAGTTTCTATTAAAATAAAAAAATAAAAAATTATTGAGAAAATTGTTCCATCAAAGTGGGAACAAATCAAGAAATATTAAATGTCAACGGTTTTATATGATTTTATAAAACAAAGCAAATGATACAATTTTATGAACGTTAAGATATAGGAAAATTATTTAAGTATTTACCTGAAACCTTTTACTATAACAATATACGAATAGTAATTTACTCTTCCGCGTTTAAAGATGAAAAGAATGCTGCCTGTTTGACAAAAAGTTCGATGATTTCTATGAGATTGAAGCAATGCAAAACAGTTGTATCACGATAATTTTTCATCGAAAGATTAAATTTGTTTCTATTGAAAAACGGAAAAAATGATTGATTGATTCGAGAAAGGAATATCATTTTCTTTTGACCATCATCAAAACGTCAAATGATAACGGCATAATTTCACTTACTTGAATGAAGTAAATACGGATTGATCGATCATTTTCTTGATTTCAGTTGGCGTTTCGTTAGTAAATTATAAAGATGCTGTTCTCGCATGATAAATGAGTTAGACTTTTACGTTCGGTCTCCGCGGAGAATGTAAAAACGCGATGTTTCATAATTTGCTGATTACAGCCTGTATGCAAATGCGAGGTGTTTTATTATTAATAAACCATTTCAGCACTTTACAAACGTGCTCAAATCTAAACAATGTTCCGTTAATGTCATGATTATTTATTACTCAATACAACACTCGATACTTTATTAAAATACGCGCTTATAAACTCAGCTTTACACACTCAGAGAAATATTTAGAACATACAATTGTGGACATTTACTAAAATTTGAAACAAACTTTTTCAATTTGTCGCAATTTATATTAACAATTATCTAATTAAAAAATATTTTGTTTTGAATAAAAATAATATAATGTAATTACAACTTTTAAAGAAAATTAATGTTCTAAAATATATTTGCGTTTACTGATAAATATGATAATCACTATATCTATTTTAAATATGTACTTCATTTATCTTCTATCATTTTCCAAAACATATTTAAAATAATACCGTACAACAAATATTTTGCATTTATTGTCACCGTGCGAAATTACATTTACAGTAACTATATTTTTATATTTAATCGAGCATTCCACTGTATAACAACGTAATTTCCTTGCCAACAATTCATGCAACAATAAATTACAATTAGGACGTCTATAAAATCAGTTGTTTCATCTGATGCGATAAACATAAAAAAAGTAATGTAAATATAGTTCCCATCAAAGTAAACTTCCCTGAGTGCAACATCTATATATACTGTGCGTTACATTTATTACAATTCCACGTTTGACTTTAATTCCTCGCAACAGCGCGATGAAATAAACGAAGCAATTGAATGATAAATAGTAAACGAAATGTCACATGAAAAATGATCATTTTTCATTGCAGCGCAAAAAGATATATTTATATAAGCGTAACTTCGTAGAACGATGCTATCAATCTCGTTTCATTATTCGACTAGAGTCGTGCGTAATGGATACACGAATAGCAAATTGCAACGAAAAACGATTCCAGATGTTCAAATTACGGGAACGCGTACATTTCGATAGCAAATGTTCGTGTAATTAATTTTTCGTCATGATATGAACAGTCTTTTTTATGATCAATTAGTGCAACTGAATGGACTGATAAAAAATCAATTTTGATGATACCAACGAATCAACGTTATTTTATCGTGATAAAGTCAGCTCGGCCGAAATCGCCGGTAGAGAAAAAACGAAACACGAGTCAACCGAGAATGAACGCGAAGAATCCGCCGGGTCAGCAGTCGACGTGCAACGAATTTTTATCGGATTTCGTTTCCGATCGCGCAATCGGCTGCGGTTCTTGGATTCGCGCGAAAGCGCGCCTCGGCGAACGAAGCCGCGGCGACATTGTTCCGGCGAGCCGCGGGTATCTGGTGACATCGACAACGGGCAACATCAAACGAACACATTTTGTCAAGTCGACCGAGTTAATTAGCCGTTGTAACCGCGACGCTAACGACAGCTCCGCTCAGTGAAGCTTTGAATTTCAGCGAATTATTTCACTCGCTCGGTCGCTCTCGGACGAACGTAATTGGACGTTGCTCGCAACTTTTTACCCGCACTGGCTCAACGTCGCGGGTAGCAAGAAAAAAAAAAAAAAAAAAAAGGAAGAAGAAGCCACGAAGAAAGTTGGTCCTTACGCGCGACGCATTACACTTAATTACCTTTATCGGAATCATCGCGCAAGAAAGCACCCAGTCATAGGGGCGCTTTCTCTTTTGACGGTTCAATCGCGCATTGACGTCTGAATCAATTATTGGTACCGGTCATGTTGTTATTGTGCCGTCATCATTCTTATCATTTCAATTTGCGCTTCAAAATTGCTTGTGTGCCAATGTCGGAGTTTCCATCTCTGTTTTCTTTTGCTTTTTTTGTCATTGTATTCGTTGTTTGTTTAGTTTATTTGCACACTGCAAGATGTTACAGTTGCAATGTTGTAAATCACATTTATTGCAAAGATTGTCACGGAAAATAGAATGTGATCGTATGTTTCTACAATCAAATTTAAAATTCGCTGGTACGGAGTGCTACCAATATAAAAGTTTTTACCGAATCGAATGCGATATTTTTGAGACAGAAAGATATATTTGGTAAAAAACAATTAAGAAATCTTACTTGTAATTATATTATAAAAGATTATTATAAAATGTCGGTTTCATCATCTCCAGTTACCTTTTTATGAAGAAACACAAGTAA
Source organism: Aradophagus sp. ZL-2020 (assembly GCA_022817685.1). Lineage (NCBI taxonomy): Eukaryota > Metazoa > Arthropoda > Insecta > Hymenoptera > Scelionidae > Aradophagus > Aradophagus sp. ZL-2020. The sequence continues at coordinate 4,716 of JABFOV010000918.1, forward strand.
AAAGATACGAGTAACTTTTATGTTGTAAGTAGCGATCGAATAATAAATATATGGCTAAGTATCTGTTGTGTTATCCTTGAGTGCAGTGATTTTACTATGTTGTAATTCACTATCTAATATTTTTCTAGGTATGCCATTTATGATATCAATTTGCATATGTATCTTTGAATGCACTTAGAGAAATAGATCATAAATTATGATCCGTAAGATTTATAACTTATGGATAGTAAATATAATTATTTCAAGATTAATACCTATTTGATTAATCAAAATGACAGTTACATTCGTAATATCACTAAGATTAAAAATTTAAAATAAAACAACTAAACTTGATTGACTGGCAGCTACAATAGTCAAATTTTAATGTAATATTGTAAATTAAATAATAAATTTCAATCAGGATATTAAATTATAAAATTTTGTTATTTATACATGTTTATATTCAAAACGAAAGAAAAAAAAAAAACAAATTTAAACCCAAAGTTGAGATTTATAATACAAGCAATGCTTAAAGTCAATATTATTTAAACTATATATGATCGTAATAAAAATTTATTTGAATAAAAACGTTTTCATAATGTTATCTATTTGTTATTATTAAAAAACTTTTTCGATAAAAAGAAAAAAATCGCACTTAAACCTAATAAACATTTACATTTAATTTAAATAAACGTTTATTAGGTTTGTCTACAATTATGAATATTATTTAATGCAAATAATTGTTCTCTAAATGTGTATAAGAGTAAACAACAGAATCACTTTAATCAAGAAGCAACAATAATCGTCCGAGGATACAGAAATTCAATTTCAAAATCTCATAGCGTGTCATAAAACCCGCACAATCATAATATCCGTTATGAATAAAATATAAGCCACGTTTCGTCGCGCTGAATTAATACGAATGTTTTTCATCGTATAATCTGTGGACTTTTTCTTCGAGACTTTAATTATCGCATATTCTGATTCGAGTTTCGATGATCATTTATCAAGCAAAACACTTTCGTCGTTACAATAGAAATGCAATTTGATTTTTCGCCGTTGTAGAATGCGAAAATTGACGTTCAGTCCTTCGTATACACATTTTGGACGCCATTGTCAGAGATATCGATCCTTGTTAGATAACTTATTCAATTATATAACGGCTGTATAAATTGACCACGCAAAAGATTTTAACTTTCTCGCGCCATCGGGCTTGCAAAAAGTTCAATGAGCATTTTATCATTCCCGCGTTTGCAGAAAAAGTCGGAGAACAGTATTGAATGATAAATAATAAAATATTTTGATTCTCTCTTGAATAACGCTTTTATCGAAATGCAAATGGTCATTACTGAGGCAGGAAGTTGCTTTTCTTTTAAAATTTAATCGAAATACTATTTGAGATACTTCTTATTCACTTTTCCGAGCAACTCTTGAATACATTAATAATAATTTCATTTACAGCGATCATAAAGTAAAATTCAATTATAACTCAAGAGGGGATTCTGGAAAAAGGAAAAGCTTTCGTTGTTTTATATAAGCACGAAAATTTTGTAATTTTCAGTAACCTGGAAAATTATCATGATTACTTGATGCATGCGCCACGTTGCACTAATTAGTCGCGTTTCATTTATTTCGTTAACGATTACTAACTGTGCCATTATTAGTTATTCTTTTTTAGACGCCTGCAAAAATTATAAAAAATTCTGGCTTCATTATCGAATCAGTAGTTCAATATGATAGGATAGTTTACTTATAGACATGTTAATTATAAGTATATTTTCTACTAATTTTCGAAAAATGTATCATTTATTGAAAAAAAAAATCCACTAAAAACAGTTTGATTTGAAAAAATTCTTTCATTTAATACATCCGATTTCATTTAACAAGAATTATACCTACGAAAAGAATAAAAGTTATTACCAGTTTTCATTCTTATTATTTTAATCATAATTAATAAATGTTGAATTCGCTTATTACAAAAATCAACCCTTTCATTACAAAAACAACATTTCCGCGAGAATATCGAGCACCGTTCAAGACCCTGCCGAAAACGGGTCGCGCGAGAAAATTCAAAGCAACAATTTAATAAAGAAGTAAATTTAATTTCCGCGCGATCGTTAATTGCCGTCGGGCGATTCTCAATAATTATATTTCATTACGCCGAAGAATTTCGCATTAAAATTTCCTCTTTCACATCTATCGCAAACAAATTCCTTGGCGAATCGATTTCAATGATTACATTTGCCGCGCTGAAAATTCGAATGCAATTGCTGTCAACGGCCGTAACACGCGAGTGCGCCGCCATAACTAATCATATTCAATTACCCACGAATAATCGCGAAAAACTCCATCAGCCGGTAGTTCCGTAAAATTCTTAATAACCAACATTGCCGGCGTTATTTCGCCTTTCCCATTGCGCACAAGTCGTCAAATGACTCGACGAAGGGGAGGGTTCTTCGTCGACGTTGAATCGAATATCGTCGCGGCGTAATGGCTTCTGTACGCGGCGAATCCGGATTTCGCTCACGACATTCGATTCGTCGTCATGTCGGCCGCGAACGCGAGCGGGGAAAAAGGCGGAAATGGATGGAGAAAAAGCGAGAAGCTCGACTGCTCGGGGGAGGGGTGGGAGAAGGGGGGACGAAACGGAAAGAAGAAGGCAGAAATAAGTGGGGTCGGTCATAAATCGCCGTCTAATTAGTAATTAGTGGCGTTTTTCCGACCGGCAACCCGGGTTTCGCGTCATTCGACGTTGGCATAATGCACCGGCTTCGTGCGCGATGCTCCGATCCTTGGCTTTTTACGACCGCGCGATTCGTTCTGGCATTGTAATTCAACGAGTGCTAATAAGCGACCCGAACTCTTTATCGAACTGCGCCATTACGTCCGGCCGATCTATATTGGCCCGATATGCACGGTGGAACAATCACGTAATTGACGTATCCGGTTTACTTTGTGTCGTCGTCGCGTCTGATTAGCCAGAGAAATTGGCCAGTCATTAGGACGAGCGCCGCCGGACGGGTGTCCCGCGAATTATGAACGCGCTCGGTCAGCTCGCATCGGGCTCCGGATCGTACCGGAGCAAAGAGACCATTAAGTTTACAATATAAATCGTTAGATTAACCGTCTGAGAAAAAGCCCGTAATCCGCAGATCGTCGCATAAAGTAACATGCTCGAACTAATGATTCGAATTTATCAACTAATCGCGGCTGTATCTTATTTTCGAGCTAGATTCTAATGTGCCGTTGGATTTACAATGCCGGCGAAAATTTAGTGTTTGGTGAAAAATAAATGGAGATGAAATTGATCAAAATTAAAATTATATTTATAGATTAATTTATTTATTTTATGTCTAATAGAGTATACAATATCTACATAATATCTTTGTCTTAGTTTATCAAAATGTATAAAAGTGAATTACAAGGAATTGCTGAAGTCTAATGAACGTTGATTGAAAGTCGTTAAAATGAATCCAACGGAATTAGAAAAGGCACGACACCGTTAAGTCAGATATGCCTTAAGTTGCCTTATTCGAAGCATTGCGGTAGTCCGTTTTCGTTTAATTTTACCCAATTTTCTCTTCTAAATAACGTCGCAGAAATTAGGATGAGGAAAATTCGGTATAAAATGCAAATGACGCAATGCATACATTTGAATGTCTTATATCAGTTTATTTATGAATTAAGAATCATCATTGTCCGTTTTTCGCGATAGAAAGTTTCTTTCCGTGATTACGAAGAAATGTTTTCAACAAACATAGTCAGAATTTTTCAAATATTCATAAATAATACTGAAAATTTTAATAGTTATAAATTAATTTCTTCATCAAATGAAACTTTACACGTTCGGGTTACCGAAAAGTTTTACAAAATAAATACAAAAGTATATTTCTTGTGTTTGCGAATGATAAAAGATAATCTTGGCATGATATCTAATAAAAAAAAAAAGTTATCCACTGTTGCTTCATAATTCGAAAACGATCAGGTATTACATTTATAATATATAATATAAATTGCTTACTCTTCAAAAATTATAAAATAAGATATACCTTCAAGTTACACGTATTTCCGTAAACTCAAAGCCATCAAAATCTTAACGTTAATAAGAGATTGTCATGTTCCGTTAAAATTGAACTTTCGGGTTAATTGTGGTAAAGTTAATTAAGCTCCCGAGATCGGATAAAGCAAAGTTAAGCTTACCTTGTTTAAAGCTGTCTCGTGCAAACTGGAGGCTTTTTCGACCGGTTTCGACTTTTTTTCTCTTTCCTAACATTTATGATATTCGACTGGGAATCATGCTCCAAATTGTATATTTCAAAACAAAGGACCACTGTCAAAGGACATTAGGTATCAAAAATCCCAATTCGGTCAGATCATATAATCTATTGTGGTCCAGTTAAGTCGCACACAATCATATCTGGCGCGGTTCGCTTAAATCTAATTAGGCGTGATTTTGATACGCATAATTTTGCGCGGTCCGGAATAATGGAGTTTAATCAAGCACAGGCCAGATTTGGCGGGTATACCGCTTCGATTAAATTTAATCGCAAAATAATTATCACAATAATATACCGAGATAACGTATGTTAATTTATTATTGCTTAGTTTACAACAGCCGGCCCGCAAACTATGTAAATCGTTCCTCGGCCGAAAACACGGCCTGAAAACGCGCAAGTCGCTCGGCCACGAACAATCATCGGGTAATCAATTATCCGCGGTGACAGTTACAGTTACGCGTAATTAAAAAAGATCATCAATTGCGTTGCTACGCGCATTATCGCAAATCAGTCGGCGAGCGAGTAACAAACAAACTGCAACGCGAACAAAAGTATATTTACAGTCGATTGAATAATTGGCCGCGCGGATGTCAGCGCTTTTTAGCCCGATCTATTTCGCGCATTAATCATGTTCGGGATTGACCGTTGACATTAATTCAGCATCGAATCAAAGTTTCTCCTTGCCGCTCTTTGCATATCGGGATCGCGTGCATTAAACGTAACAACGGTAACACGATTGTCAAGTGCGAGCGGCGAAAGCGAAACGACCCTTTGAAATATTTATGCGGATTATCTGCCACCCCCTGTTTTCGCGTTCTTAGTGAATTGAATTTATTGATTAAGTAGCCAGGTGTGCGGTGCGATAAAGTATAAGTAGAACGTAGTGGCATCGTGTTCTCTTTGATCTATTTGCTCTTTCGAAATTGTTGCCGGCAACTTTTATCGCCGGTGCCGATTTCCACGTGACATTTCTCAAAGCTTGTTAACAGTATGTCGTCTAGTTATTAATTTAATTAGAGATAAATTGCACTGACACGAAACTGTCGTCGATTACAAACTTCACTTCAACGCGGCGTCTCGCGTTTCGCACTTTGCGCGTCGCGGCTTTTGATATACTCGCGAAGCGACAGTTTCTTTTCAGCGCATGGCTCTTCGGTACCTATACTCTACTGATGCAAAATTTCGCACGAAACAAGACGCGAATTGCGTGCAAAATTGTGCAGCCCGTTCCCTTGGACAACGGCCAACGCGTTGCTCGTTCGGCAACGCGTGACTTCCTTTATCGATTTAGTCTTTATACTTTATTTTTCTATGTTTTTCTTCATTTAGTTATTTCTTTAATCCTTTTCACCGTTTGCGTTGTCCTTGTCGACGGAAAGGCCGACTTTCTCACACACGTTTGTTTTTGTTCTCCAGGAGGAAAGCTTGGACTTAATGGGGCAATATAAACCTGAAATATTCTGCTAGAAGGTAATTGCTTTGTTGTTATTTTCGTTTAGCTTGAACCTTGGCGAGTTTGCACAGCGCATGGCCAATTTTTCAATACTAACACATGAATTTCACATTCGAGTCGCACGAACTCCGACCCACGCTTCCATTAACATTTAACATCTATCAATCGCACGTACTACTATAACGACCGTCTTGTTCTGCATGAGCTTCCACGAAAATTACACCGTTCGTCATGCGTCGCGCGTCATTTCCTAACAATTTCTTCGTCTTTTGTATTTCACTTGTGCATTTGTTTTATCATTTCAGTTGTTTGATTCTTTTGATAAATCGTTTGATCTCTTTTTTTCGAGTTTCGTTTTTGTCTAATGTTACTGAATGTTAACGTTAATGTCCACGCACCATAAATTTACAGTGCCTGCATTAATCACCCGACGATAATTTTACGACTAGCTCCAATCGATTTACCGCGACGAAAATTGGCGCAGTCGATGATGACTCGTCCCAAGAAATCGCAAGAATGAAGCGCCGGATAGAATGAACGATCCCGAAATTAACAATACATTAATTACGACTCGACGATTGACATTTCGTGCAATAAAGAGGAGCTGGCCGCATTTTATTTAATAGGCCGTAAAAGCGCAATTAACTGGATTCAGTTGACTTATTGCGTGAACGCGCAACATTAATTGCACCTTCACTTATAAAACTCGGATCATAAGTGAAAGGGAATTCATAAAAAAATTAATAAAAATATATAAACAAGTGGATCAATAGTTCACAATATTAACATCTGCATGAATGAATGAACGACTGAAAGTTAAATAAATGTATATACAAATGCAAAAAGTTGATGAATATATAATGAATTTCAAAATTTACAAATGAACAAAAGTGTAATATAGGTGAGTAGGAGAATAATTGAATACAAGTTACAAAATCAGCAGCGCCAGTACATTTTCGTACGGCAGATGTACAGTCGCAAAAGTGTGCGACGGTTTTGCATAAAACAGTCGAGCTGCGTGTACGAGGACATTCGATCGCCATGAAACGATCGATACGTCTTCGTCAGTGTGCACGGTGCGCGCGGACCGACTTAAAAACACTTTTGGGGTGATGATTGCCCTCAAGTGACCGCTTGCACGGAACAGCGTAAAGTACAATTTTGCAAATGACTTACCTGTCAAATTATTCATTCGCCATTCGACTCCCTATTCACTTTTTCATCGCGAATATTCGTGAAAAATGATTTATTTGCATTTTACAAGTGACGACTTTTCGTGAACTGTTGTGCTCATTTGGACGTAAAATTGGTGATGTATTGTTGAAAGTTTATTTTAAAAATGCCTGTATTTCGAAGTAGTTATATTGACTGTTATGTATATTTTATTTCAAATTTATTGATCTACGACTGGTAGCGTCTTAAATGTGTCAAACGTTCAAAAAAGTTTTTCGTATTGTTTATAATTTTATAACTTCATGTTAAACTTTCAAAAGACATTTCTTGAAAAATGTCTGTGCAGTGCATTTTTATTTTTGCAACGAAATAAAATTTCTACTTACTATTTCATCTTCGACACACAGCATGTGACAAGACAACATTTTTATTTACTCTTAAATACATTATTATAACATACGTTTGAGAGTTTATGCTCGAGATCCATGGCAGAATACGAGTAAATACAATTTTTTTGAATTTGAGTAAAATAGAAGTAGTCATAATTTATGATATTCTACGACAATAAATCTAAATGCAGCTAATTTCGAACAAATAAGGAAATCTCTAGGATTTTTTAATTTATTTTTTATTATAATAAAACAATGATATTTTTACCACTAAGAGGATCATATTTTTTTTTTATGATCCTAAGTGGTATAAAAGTTGTAAATCGTAAAAGAAACTTTGAGCTATTCATTAGTCGAATACAGTCCAAGTAAGATTCACATCAACACTAACAAGAAATGCTAGCTCCAAGTTTGGAAAAGAAAGGAAAATTCTTGCGCTTCTGTTAAATAAAATTCCTTTGGGCAAGATCAGCGAGAGGTTGAAAGTTTGTTACGATAATCTTCGACACAAATTACCGCATGTATGAAAGTTCAAACAAAAACTCCCATTCAAACATGGCCTCTACACGACTGTGTTGTTTAGAATTACAGGCAAATTGCATTAACCGAGGAAGTGATGTTAGAATGTGTCGCAAGTATCCTTTGGAAAAATGTTTTGATATTATTTTATTACTCAACACTTGCGGCGCTATGTTCGTTTATATTTACATTGGAACAATACGACGAAACGACCGGTGTTATCGTACAATTATCATTGCAAAGCGAGCTTTCGAGCAAATGAAACATTTAAGAAAATCGATTCAACGTTGGTTTTCATTTTGTCTTGTATAAATTGTTCGAGCGCAATATAATTTAATTGAGCAAGCAGGTGTAAAATATTTAGAAGTATCTGGTAAATTGAAATAGTTTTTAACTTTTTAGCACGACTAATAAAATAAAATAATATTTTTGTTATTATTCTATATAGAGTATAACAAAAATATTGTACAGCAACTCTTTCATACATTTTCAATTTTGTTGTACAAAAGTATCATAACAATAGGAAGAAGAATGATACAACCTTCTGACATTTTCTACACATCTTTTATTTCCGCATTAAAATGATTTCTCATAGCTCTGTCTGAAGCAAAATCTCAGACGGCTAAAATGAAGGAAAAAGAGGGAGACAAAAAATAATCAGCACCGAGTCTCGTACATTAGACACGATGGAGGCATTGTGCAAGGTACCGATTGTTTCGCGAATTTATGACGCGTGCATTAATTTCCTGATTGGCTTATTACCGCGAGCGATCGTTTTCGCGACTAGCGTTTGCGAAGGCGACGTAACTCTCGAACAATGCGATCCGATTGATCATCAGTTAGCGCGTTTGACATTTGAAAAGGAAAGTCGGATTTGACGGGGACGCTGATGACGCCGCCGCGGGAAACGTGGCGCAATAAATGCAATGCGAAAACGCTTGAATTGGCTAAAAATGAGACGGACGTGGCGATCTCGCGAGTAAGCGAAACGGCGGGACGATTAATTGGACGCGCGGGATTCAAAAAGTGCCAACGTTGTAATAACCGAACAAAACGAGCCCTAGTATCGGTATGAAATATTTTATTAATGTATCTTCATGCAACACCGACATTTTATTCCGTTTTTATAATATGAATAATATATTCCGTCTGCATAGTATTATATAAAAGCAAAGCTAATATTTTTGATAAATCGTCGTGAATTTCATGTGAACGAAAATATAATTCAAACGGTAACAAGATTTTTCGGCGAAAATACTGACAGTAAAACTAATCACAAAACTATTCTATGAAAATTTCTATAATGTGAAATTATCTGTCAAAAGGCGGAAAATACTATTTTTTTTACCGTCAGAATAATTTTGAAATTCCATGTTTTCATGCACGGGTTGCAGAAAATTAAGTTACGTATTTATTCATTTTATCAGTTTAAAAATTGATACGAGTGGTATGGATAGTTATCTTAATTGCGAAAAACTTTTGACAGAACAAAAGTCACCTGATCGGGCCCGTATCAAAGCGAGATCGGTTTGTACAATTTCTACTAGGGAAGTGTAGCGATAACACCACGTCCGTTATGAAAGTAAAATAGATAAGATATGCGAATAAGATATCGAGAGAGGACCCGCGAATCGGGTCAGCACAATAAATTCTGCGTTAAACCCGCTCGAGAAAACGGAATCAAAAGCGGGCCAGTAGGCTCCCCCCGCCGCGTTGATTTCGTTACGGAAAACGAGAACCTCTTACGTGACGAGCGGTGTTTACAATTTGTTCGCACTTTGTCGAAACGCCGACACGGGCGAACGCCCGTCTCCCACCTCCGGCCCGCGCCTTTTCTCACCACGACATTCGTTATTTGGCCCGCGAAAATGAAGTTAATTACGCGAACAAACGAAAGTACCAAACGAAATTTAACGTTACTATTCGAAACGAGACGGAGCAAAAGTGCCGCGTTTCTTTTACCAACGCAAATTCAAACGACAGGTTTTTGCAAACAGTTTGAAAAATAATCTGTTAGAAATGTCCGAGGTAGTTTTCGTTTGGTAACAATACTCTCGACGAAACTCATTTTGAAACGAGAATTTCGCAGTCTTATAAATAATCATTTTGGTTGAAAAGGATAGTCGTTTTGGAGCACAGTAAACCAGGATACTAAACATATAAACATACGAAGCAAACACGGCTTACTCCTTCCTTGTTTATTTCCTGTCTTTACATTTTGTCTGTCCTTGTCAACTTTGTTTCAAAACGACTATCTTTCTGAGCTGGCTTCTCTCGTTGGACGAATTCGGTTGTTTTAAATGAATGAAAAATAAGGTTAGTCTTTAACATTCTACTCGTTCTGAATTTCTATCGTGACTCTATAATAGTAAATTGTTTTAAATGCAACATCACACACTGGTATGCAATGTTTAAGTTATGATCTTGACATTTTTAAAGAACCTCATAAATCTCTGACTTGTTAAACGGAACAATGTTTAATTACACTATTAAAAGTGTAATTTAGATTAAACATTTTGCGTTTCACTTTTAAACATCGGGAAGATAAAAACGGATTAAGCGGCAACAATAAATTGCGCCGCGTAAAAATGGCCTCTGTAGTTATAGAACTAGATTGACAAATAACCTATCAGCTTCCTAAATAAAACTCCCATTGTGATAACATAACTGAGTTTTACAACAGCGACTAAATATTATCGTATGCAATAAAATCATAAAAAGTAACACTCAATATTGTCAAAAGCAATAAATGTCGACGCCAACTGGCCGTAAATTTTTAACTCACCTACACCTTTTCCCAACGTTATTCAATCAAAAATATTTACACACTCGCGAGCTCGTGCATTTACATAACATCACAAAATATTAAAAGAAAAATTATACTTTAACCATTTTTCGGATAGACCGTAAAATGGAGCAACGTATAAGTAATTTCGTTTTCGTTACAACTTTAACTCCGTTAGACACGTATTTACGCTTGATTCACTAATATTCGTTCTCTACGATAGAAGTTAAATGAAATCCTTTGAAGAAAAATATTGATCCATTCGAGCGTGAAGTATTTATAGAAGCAGTAAAATTTGGGGTATTTTTTCCTTCCGAGGAATAAAACTTTTAAGTCGGCAGTCGAAAGCTTCACCTTTGATAATTTTGTAGGTCATAATACCAAGAAAATAGGATCTTCTATTCACCACTGTCAATCGACCCAGTTGATTCAGATGAGGATATGCTCATACCGTCTGAGTTTGCAAACAAATCGCGCACGTGCATTAAGTGCTTTCTGCAAGTTGAATTGAGTTCATTAGGGAAGCTGATTAACGTCTAATAGCAATAATCAAATAATGGAAAAATTAATATTTCAAAATTAACGTTACAATTCCTGTTGAACGTACGGTTTCGAATGATAAAATGTTGTTTCGATTCTCATTGAAAGCTTCATATTGCTGCTTTGCTTGACAAGGGATAAATATGTCCTTGCGTCATACACTGAAAACCCCAAATAGTAAAAGCAGAGTATTTGAATAGTGTACTGTACTATTTAAGTAGTAATTTTTTACTATTCAACGTTTCAGTGTAATATAGTCAAAAATTATCTATGAAAACGAATTAAAAAATGTTGAAAACGTCGTTCATCGAACGATAAAACAAAAACTAATAACTGAGCTTTAACAAAATCATTTTTCAAAATGCAGGACATTTAAAGGACGACAATGATAAGTTTCGTCGTTCAGTGTTCAGACAATAATAAATTCAGCACATTAAATTTATGGCTTAATAATTTATGTCCGTGTCTTATAGGATAAGTGGACATACAAACGTTCTCTCTACTAATTTTCGCGAAACAATTATACTGAAATAGAACGCTATAATTCAAAACAAAAGATTTACTAATGTCGATCATTTAGATTGAAATATCACGAATAAACATTGCAAAAATGTAATATAGGTCGGGGCGTTTAAATAATTGACGTTCAGTTTGTAGCAGTTATTGCATTTTTCGTCTAAATATGATGGCTAAATTCTTTTCGTAACAAAAATAAAAACAGGTTAAGATTCGGCCTCTCGACCTACGTCAAACTTTCAACCTGCTTGAACAGAAATAAACATCCTGAAGTGGTGTCTTTTCCACATGTTGTTAAACTCAAAAGAGAACGAACGGGAAAAAGAAAGAAATAAAAAAACAGAGAAAAAACGAGTATTTACATGCCGAGAGAGAGCAACACAAAATAACTCTCTCCGAGCACAAATCGAGGCGTTAAATTGCAATTCACAAACTCTTGGACCGTCAGTCTAGATTGAAGTTAGATTGGCATATCGAAAGTAATTTGGCAAAAACTTATGTTGAAATGAGAAATTTGCCTTAATGTGGATTTCACTGGAACGTATGAATTCACATCAACGTTCGTATGGGCCACTTAAGAAAATGCAGAGAACAATTTGAAATTAAAAAAAAAAAAAGCAATATATATGGAAAAAGTATAATGAAACTGCGCGAAAATATTGAAAAAAATTGTTTCATTGCACAAACGTCGTATTAATTGTATAATTATAAGAAACGAAAAACATTTACTTTTAATTTATTGGAATTGACAGTAATTTTTTTAAAAGCAGAAGCGTGTAAAAATTCCACGAAAAAAAGAACTTACGCTTTTTTTACCTTCGACTACAAACGCTATTCAACTACAAACTAACTCTTCAATCCGTGGTCGATAAGAATTACACTTGAAATTCCTATCCAATCAAGAAGTATTTACGGAGAACCGCACAAAATCAGTCGTATGACGTGAAATGAAAGGGACGAAAATAATGTGCCGATCGAGCACTTTCGTTAATGAAAAATACCTTTGTTCCGCGTTCATCCACTGTTGTAAACCGAGCACGAATTTGAGAGCCGAAGGCGAACAATGGGACGTTCCACCGTGCACGAGAGTGGAGTTAGACCGGGAGTCACGTAGAGCATAATTTTATCACTTATCATGTTGCCGATTCGGCGCCTGAATAATAATATCGACCAGGCGGCGTAAAAAGCTTGGGCATATCAGAGGTTGTGGCACGGTCAGGACGGACACCGTGGCACCCATTTTTCGCGACAGAATCGCGGTTTTTGTGACATCGCGATGATCCCGAGAGCGATTCTTATTCGAGGGGCGATGCGCTTTATCAAAAACCCGCTCGTGAATTACGGCCCCGATAACCCGACATTTTTATTTGTTCACGCAGACCTTGCTCCAGACAATATTTAATTTGCTTTCTTTTGTTTAATTCATTCTCGGATCGAGAACATGAGCTCAATTTTTCACGAGATATTTACGCAGTCATGCTATTTTATAAAGCAAATAGTAATAAACTTGTGGGATCAGACTTTCCTCGACATACAATTTTCAATTTTAATTGTTCACGTTAAATTGCGAAAATATTTTTTTACGCGACGATAAATTGAATTTTCAAAATATTTCGGCATGATGATAAGCTTTGGGGCAAATAACTTTTGTAACTTTAGAAAAATTTATTTAAAAGATTGGAAAAAAAGAATGAAATTGAGGAGTGAAGTAAAGGTTTACACAGTGCATTATCGTCGTAGCGTGGAAAAAGAAATCTGACACTGTAAGTGGAACATTAGGCAGTCTCGTGCAAGTTTTCCTGAAAAACTTTCTGTATTTGAAAATTTATTAAAAGTTTTGCCACTTGTCAGTAGAATAATTACTTTTCAACGAAATCACTGTCAGAGCGCTGCTGAAAAGCGTACGGGGAACAATTTTAACAAATTACCCCTTTTTATGCAACGAAGCTTATAACAACTGATTAATGAAATTGAATAAAATACTGACTAAGATAATACCGAAACCTTAAACTTGTTAAAGTTGAATTAAGAAAATTATATATGTTATAATTTGAAAGATATAAATATAACATATTTACAAAAATATAATAATATTCATTAAAATGAAAAATAACTTTTTATGTATCTTTTGTATATTCTTTTTATGCAAAATGGCGATGATTGACTAATCAATTAAAAGTGCCGAAAGCAAAAAAACCATAAAGAACGATTGCAAAACTATTCCAAGGGGAAATTGTCCCGGCTCTTGAGCATGAAAACTGGGATTCTTGAAAAGTTGTACGACTCGGTAGAAAACAAGTGGTCTCTCATTGTCAGACTTCCGCGTTTCGTGACACATCGCATGTTTGAAATTCAGTCGCTCGCGTCCCTTTTAAGACGCCGAGCCGGTAATGCACAATGAACCGTCTGAAAATAAAGCACAGGTGACTTAACCCAAGTAGAACGAGGCATTATTATTAGCGTTTCGTGGTCTCGAAATAAGACGTGCCATTAGGTCACGCGTGTCTTGTCCGCAAATCGCTTAATTCTTTTCACCGAAAGTTACGTAATCGCTGGAAACCATCAAACGATAGTCAACGAATAAGGTGCAAAGTGTTTGGTGAATTGAGTAAATATGTTTTGAACTTAATATACTAATGAACCGAATAGTAAAAGTTACTTCTCAAATAAAAACTTGTACACGATTTTACTATACCATTCAAGTGGTAACTTTTACTATTTCTTTTCACCAAATTGTTCAACTTATTGTACAAATGCCACATAAATCGTAAATTTTACTTTTTAAGTACAAATTTGTATTATTTGCTCTCAAAATAATAAAAGTTACTACTTGAATGACAAAACTATTATTTTTACAGTTCAACCGCTACTTCACAATTGAAGTATCAACTTCTCCAATTCGGTTCTCCAAGTACAATCTTTCATTAAATACATACATATCAAATAATTGTTTTGATACAGTAAAACGTATATTTATTCAAACATCAACTCTGACATTTGGTCAACTTAACCAACAATTTTCCTCAATACATCCAAGATAAAAGACCATCTCCGCGAGTTCATCCAATAAACGAAGCACCGTTCGCTCCTTTTCTTCCCCCTCGCCCCACCCCCTTTCTTCCTCCATTCGTCATTTTTTCTTGCCATCTCGCGAATGAAAAGTCGGGTGGAAATTCTCGGGCGAACGGCCTCGTCTTAAGTCGGCCTTTTGAAAAATGCACGCGTCTAATGACTGCCAACTGTCCCCGTTTTCGGCCTAGAAAGAAGGAAGCGATGGAGCGTCGTCGCGCGCTATTTATACGCCGGCAACGTGCGCGGCACTCTACGCGTGCGCATCACCTCGGCTAATTAGCGTCCGCTCGGTCAATCGCCTCGGGTAGTTGAATCCTGAAATTCAGCTTTCCATATGTTAGTCGCAACGTGACCGATGATTCGTCGCCAACGGGACACGGTGATTGCCACCTCGCTTCACTTTTTTCCCGCCGGACAACGAGCCGTGGAGCAAATCGCTAACGAACATAAATTGGGTAAGAAAAGAGCACCGGGGGGAGGGGGGGGAGCAGCTTTGTCTATTTCAAAAGTGCCGCACGCGGAGCGCCGTTTCAACCGCTCGCAAGTGTGAACAAACTGAACGAGCGATTACAGCGCCTTCGTTGCACGCATTTGTCATTGTTGCCTCGGCTAAAACGTTATCAGAGCTCCACTTTTTGCCGACTTTTTTCTTGCCAAAGTTTTTCGCGCAAACGACGGATTTCAGTGTCCGTTGTCCGACTGATTGATGGACGAGAGACAGTTTATTACATTTCCACTGGCGCGGAAATATCGAGTTTTAAAATTATTATTCAAATTCACAAATGTTAAAATACATTTCAATGATTAACTTTTATCGAAAAGACATTGTATAATGCCAGATCACTGCCAAGTAAATTGAATTTTTTAATACAAATAAGCTGTACTTGTCATTATATTCGTCAACGTTCAACGTGATTCAATTGACTGTGAACATGGAATACGTTTTGTAAAGAGGGAATTTCTTTTAATGAGCGGTACACGGCCACGATCGGCTGATCAGTCCGACGCTCTCAACAGCTTTAATTGAGACGACGAGACGGAAGCAAATTGTTTGATAATTATTGAATTACAAAAGAAAAAAGTTGCGTCTTTATTCTGCCCTAAAATTCAATCTTACGGCTGATTGAAAAATCAAACGTCGATTAGACATTATCGACCAAATTTTTATTCAAGCAAGCAGACAACGATTAGCGATAAGTGCTCTTAAATGCCAGTTAATTACTGATAAATGCTAATTAACTTAAAGTGGTTTGAAACGGCCAATTCGAATGATGAGTACGTGATTATTAATACCTTGTAATAGCTTTTAGAAATACTTTTTGAACAAGGTCTGTACTGAAAAAAAAATATAATATTGAAATATTAACTTGATCCAAGTACGTATTGTTACACACAATATTTTGTCGATTTCATGAATGAAAATTATAAATAAAATTATTGTTGCTCGAACGTTTAATTTTTTTTTTTATCTAAATGGAGAATACAAGAAGTCACTCTGAAAACTCATTGAGTGATTTTATAAAATCACTCAGTGACTTCTTATATTCTCCGTGTATGAAGTAATTTAATAATACAGCTAAAACTGTATCCTCAATGTCACCATAATACGTTATTGTTTTGAAATTGTTTTTGAAGCGTAAAATGTATAATGGTAATTTCAGCGAGGCAAAGTTTTTGTCAAGTTAAAAACAGTCGTAAAAAGATGGTGTTCGTTATTTCGCAGGGTTTGATAAAGCGAGCAGGAAGACGCGTCGCGAAATGGCACTACCGGTCTTTCTATCGTAAAACGGCCTAATGACTAATTCGCATGAGAAATAGCTTCCGGCGTGCAACGACGTAGACTCCGCGCGAAACGATAAGGTTAAATTCTCGTGCATTTTTGCATATTGGCCCGATAGCTTATCGACGGCCAATTTACCGTGAAGAAGTTCGCGTGAATTGCCGAGGTTCGGCCGATTTTTCCGCCGTCGATTCCGCGCGAATGCAAATCTCATCCCATTTGTAGATATTCAAATGCTCAATCAGCGTTTGATCAAACTTGTTTCGTTCGTTAGTTTACTGCAATCCATTTTTCGTAATTCCAATAAAACGCTCCACACAAATTCTTTTAATCGAGCACTCTTTTATTTCTATTTGAGTAGTAAAAAACGAATGCATATTTACATTTATCGTTTCTTATATATATTTTTTTATTTCAATATTTACTTAGAAAACTGAAGTTAATTGTCCGGTCGATTATGTAATTTAGTGAATAAACTGTAATTTAAAAACGTTAAAAGGTTTACGCACAATTTGCGTTATGCTGTAGAAACAAAAAAATGATAAATAATATTAGTATTCTGAGTAGAAATACTTTTCTTGTTACTTTTCGCACAAAAAGCAACAAACTTACAGCTTAAATCAGCAAACTTACAGCATTGTTATAGTATTTCGAGTCCCAATTTAGATGCAAAATAATGAGATGTAAATTTGCAAACACGTTGGGATTGTTAGTTACCCCAGAATACGGAATAAAAATCAATGATAACGTAAACGATTATTTCCTTTCATTTTAATAAATCAATTCCATGATATCTCGTTATGAAAATGCATGGGAATAGTTCGACAACTGCCATAATCTTACAAATGCTTTTTAAATTGCATCCAAACAAATTATCCACAACCGTTCATCAACTCTAACGCGACAAGCAAGAAGCGACGTATCGCCATTAATGTCGCTATTCCGACGGAAATCGGTCATTATTCGTCGACAAATTGTCATTCGTTTTTATCGCCAACGTTCTTATTTGTGCATAATGAAATCCTTACGTTTCTCGTGTGTCCGATTGAACCTGCAATCAAGTAATGCGTATTTTTCTTTGACACTTATCCAACTTAAGGTGACTGTTCGAACATTAATTACTAGAAGAAAGATTTGGAAGAACTAGGTGAATGATTTTTGTTTGGACTAAAAAACTGCAACGTTAAAGAATTAACTCAATTGACTAATTACCTTTAGATTACGAAAGAAATGTCTTCAATAGAGCGAAAGAATTCTTTTGCAACAGACCAAAAATATATTCTTTATTAGTAGATGAAAATTTAATGACAAAAGTTGAATAATGATAAAAAAAAAATAGTTTTATACTAAAACAAAGTCTTCCATAATGAACAAAGTTTATACCGTAATTTTGAAACTAAATGTTTCATAATTTTAAATTAAAAATATATTAACTTCACGATTAAAGATTTAATATTTTGTTTGAAAAGAAAAATTGTAAATTCACAATCCACACGGTCTCCGATTGGCATCGGTGAATTTAAAAATACCGCGCTTTTTTATCGATCAATCGCGTGGCCCACAGCGCAATTGTTCTCCGAGACACGCGGCTTGCGAAGCGCCAGTTTCATTAACAAATTAATTTCCTCGTTCCACGACCGCGCCGTTAGCACGCTGTTAGTACTCTGTTATTAAAATTTCTACGATACGTAATTTTGCGAAACAAATGTTCGAAACGTTGCGTAAGATTGTGAGTAGTTCGTGACCAGTTGTTCGGTATCGTTCAACCGACACGAGGCGAATGAAAAAGACGACGGCTTTCGGGGTAAGCACAATGGTAACGAGTGTATACAAGAGGGAAAAATTCGCATGAATAAACTTTCGACGAGAGAAAATGGTTCGTTAATTTTTATGAACATTTTCATTCGCTTGAAATTATATGTTCTTTTACATTTTTAAAAATCTGTAAATTTTATTTCGTAAAATTGTATTTAGTATATAATACACATTTTAAATACAATAAATGACTTCAGTGAATTTTAAATCTTTAATTACATATAACAAATTAAAATCGCTTTTATATTACGTTATTTATTTCATTAAATCATTTTGAGTTAGATTTTTTTAGTTCCTTTAAAGTTCGGTAAAAATTAACAAACAATTTTTTTGTACATGCTATTAAACGCGACTAAGTACTCTTGAGAAAGCCGACGTGGTCTTTGTCCAATATGTAATGTGTCACAAAACCCAAATGAAATTGTTTTCACTGGTAACGAGAAAACACATTGACTTTAATCACTGAAACTTTTGGTGAACTAAAGCAGTCTCGGGGTTGTGAGGAGATAATTTTTATCGATTGCTCTTTAAGTGTAGTAGGTGAATTAAAATGGGTCGTCGCAAGTGTAGCTCTTGTAAAGTCATAATGAAACCTTTCTTAAATCAGTACATGCACTGAATACATAGTAAATGCGACACGTGCAAAAAAAAAGAAGTTTGCTAACTATTATCTGCCATTTGCTCTGACTTCACAGATACAGTTCAGTAATTTTTAATAAAATAATAAGTTTGTACATAGTAATAAATAAAATAGTGTTTGATTCTTCGTACAGAAACTTACCAGAAGCTAACACACGCAAAACATCATTTGCATGGAAAAATTATGATGGTAAATTGGTTTGTCTTATCTCACAATTCAGCGCAAAATGAAAATTAAATATTAACAGCTTCGAGGTTGGTAATCATAAGTATCGATTTACCTTCTTGAAATTTGTAGGTAAATTGCACAATTAGTTAAAAATTCAAATTCAATTGATTATTACACTTCGTATAAATGTAATTAATTACTAAATCTAAATAAACAGATTTAATACTAATACTCTTAGGTATTTAAACAAAATCAAAATTAGATATAAGTATTTATAGAATTGTAGGTGATAGATGATAATCTAATGAAAGAATATTTAAAAAGAGGAAAAGTAAGAGATAAAAAATACACTTGATTATTCCATTATTTAAAAATTTATAACAGAAAAGTGTATTACACTGCGCTACAAATACTGCAAACATTATACAGCTTTATTTAAAGTATGAATTATAGATAAAAAAAATGTTCACTTTCTAGACTTAGAATTGCTAGCAGATTAAACATATACTTAAAGCGTTCGTTTGATTAACAAGAAGCCCGGCTTATTTATCTTTTTCTAGATGAAAACCCTAATTAGAATGTATTATAATACTTATTTTATTTCCTATCTTCATGTGCGAATGATTAATTCTGAAGTTTAAGATTGGATTAGCAATATACTTCCCTGTAAATTATTTACCTTTTTTTTTTAATCAATTTGTTACCTTCGTGTTTACTAAGCTTGCCACAACAAATTTAGTAAATGATAATTTATATCAATTTTAATTCAAAATCTAATAGTTACTTCCGTTTGTTACAGGTGTCTTTACGTCAGGGGATTCGAAGGGAATCGTGTACCGTGTGCGGACTCCCAGTGTTCCTGGCGGAAAAGCTTGTGATCGCTAGGAGTCCGTATCACCGTACATGCTTCCGATGCGCCCGTTGCCACAACCAGCTTATTCCAGGCAACTACTACGAGACAGAAAGCAACGAGTACTGCTGCGAGACTTGTCCGGATGAAGTTTACAAGTCGAGCCAAGTGGCAGGTTCGTCGAGTGACGACCGAGTCACCCGTCCGCCAAATTTAGACGTGCCTTTGAGCGACGAAGAAAAGTCATCCTTGGGCCGAAATGCGAGTCTGACGCAGTTTCAAGACTCCGAATGGGTTTCGCGGACCCAAAGGATGCGACTAGACTTCATGGCGAATCAGCTGCTTCCGGATAAGGTCGAGGAGTTGTCTGTAGTTGACGGGCCGATGAGGGAACATAAGGAAGAGGAGGATAGCAACGAGGAGGTAAAAGAGGAAGGGAGTGATGATGATGATGATGAAGATGAAGTTCAGGGACAGGAAGAAGAGAAAGAAAACCTGGACGACATGGACGAAGAGCCGACTTCGTCGCTGGTCGAGGAAGACAAATCCGAATCTTCCTTGCCTTCGCTTCCCCAAGACAAAGCGATTGTAAATAGCAGTGCCTTAGAGATTGTAGAATTTAAGGAGCACGACAATCAGCACCCAACTGCCATTTCGTCCCATGACGTAGAAGTTAAGGATGTAGAAGTTAAAGACAATACCAAAGAACCCGCGCAAGAAGACAGGCCTTTGTCTCTCGTGCAACAGAGGCTCAAGATGTTCGAAAGCCGGATGTCTTTGTCGGTTGAAGAAACCAGCGAGGAAAAACGACCTGTCGAACCCTCGAATTTGTCGAAACTTTCTCAAGATGAAGAACCACTTTCTCAACCGGAAGACCGGAAATGCGATAAAGAGCAACGTTTGAGTGTAGGGGTGTTCAAAGAATACCCGAAAGAACTTAATCCATTTGATGAAGAGGATACTGACTCGGAACAAGCTGAAGTTGACGCACCGAAGCCTGCAGCAAGGAGCAGTATTTTGGAAGCTCCGACTAAAAAAAAACTGGTTGCGCCAAAGATAAGCCTCAATCCATTTTGGAGCGACAACGAAGGTCCGGAAAGTGAAGAGGAGACTAAGGTGGCTTCTCCTCCAGTGCCGAAACCAAGAATTATAAAGTTAGTAATGATGAAATTGTAAAGATACTAATTTATCCGTGTTCTGGCACGGACAGAGATAATATTTATATTTTGTTTAATATTTCGAATTTTAATCAAAACTTCACTTGTTATGTATATTGTGTTATGTATATCTACCATTGTTTTTCAATTTCTACAAAGGCAGTAGAAAAGTTAATTTAAAGCAACAAAACAACATTCAATATTTTGTTTATTTCTTCGTCTCATTTTTTGTATAAAATTAATCTCAAGGATAAATGAAATAATTGATTGCATCTAAATTCGATTAAGAAAGCAATCGGTCTGAAAACAATTTCGTCTATTTTAACATCAGTGTGAAATGCTACACCTCGACCTAGAATTTGATAAAAGGTTGTAAAAAGTAAACAAAAATTTTCCGAACTTTTTATTCAAAACAATTATTTGTAATTGTACGACGCGCGTGATGATGTTATCTCTCTATATATATTAACCATTTTGTGATTCCTGCTTCTAATGGGTGTGTGTGTGTGTTTATTAGCGATACGCGTAGAGTAATGAATGTATAAAACGGCCAGCATGGTGAAGTTGTTATTATCCTTATGGTCATATCAGAGTCACGTATTTTCTAATGATTTTAATGCGCTCAAGACCTCCGCGCGTATGAACAATTCGTAACTACTGACACACATGCAACGCTGTGAAAGCGTGCTCCATATTATTTAATAAGATAACTAATAAAAACAGCTTACTACATAAACATAAATTCAAATAAATGGTATAATTTCGTTTCGTTACACAAAGTAACATAAATGAAAATTAAAGAAATAATTTGTTTCATTCACATTCAAAATATAATGAACCTTTTGCATATTTATAACGTTATATTAAACAGAAAATTGAATAATGTTAATGATGAAAAAGTAAATAATAAAAAGAAAAATATAAAAGTTGGATGTTCGCCAATTTAATATTTTAGAAAAACAGCTCTTTTGTCGTTTGTTCTTTATTTTATCAAACCAATACACTTTTTGTTGATTCAAGTTCAATTCCAAGTTAACGACTAACTAGTTTTTGTTGAATAAAAATATTGTTGACCAAATAAAACAAGAAAATAATCGTTAACGATTGATGAAAGTCTATCAAAACAAGGTTTTTATCTGCCCATAGACAAACTCCGGATATTAACATATCGCAGAAATTGGGATTGGATCGCAGTGGTATTTATGCTTCCAATACGTCTATAACCAGTTCCGGATCGGCGACCACGTCGACCACACCCGGTGGAAGTTATCGCAAGAAAAAGCCCGCTCCACAACCACCCACTCCCAACAAAGTTCTGCACAGTACTAATCAGACTGCAACGTCAACCTCATCGCTGAACACATCGATTGTGAGTTTGGTGATTCATGTCATTCATTTCACTAACTTATACCCTTTGTATAAATAATTTCATCATTCGTCAAACAATTAAGTTCTTTTTGGGAGAGTAATGCAAAATTTACATGTAATGTTGCTTGATAATTTCCTTCGTTTATTTATTTTTCCTCCAATAGAAAACGAACTAATGCTTTTTAATTTTATTTTAAAATTCATTTTCATTTCAATGAATGGCCGGATGAAAATAATTGATGAAACTGACCTATAAATAAACATTTAAATAAAACAACAATTCATTTCTGATGATAAAGTCGAACACAGGACTATTTATCGCTCTAAGAATTTTAGACAAAGAAAGTTAACTTTGAATAGATTGAAACATGACAATTTATCTAAACAATAAGATGATGATGAATTTATATAATTAATTACAAACATCAATTATAGAGTGTATCGCCGAATACGACGCCTCGAGGTAGGAAAACAAAGCCGGCTCCTCCACCGCCAGTGCCTAAGACGACCAGCACTCCCAAAAGTGTGTTGCAATTAAGTCTACCAGCTGTCGATGAATCTTCCATTAAGGTCAACGAAGATAACAGCTCAGTATCTAAATTAAATTCGTGGACCGATGAGAAATTAAGTAAAGACGAAGCAAACAGAAATAGGCAAAGTCTGACGTCCTTAGAACATCCTTGCATTGCATTCTCAGATAAAAGTGTTGAAGGCAAATGGAAAAGGAAAAAGGGTCCTGCACCACCTCGTCCAGTTCCACACAGAAGAAAGGTGTTGTTGATTAAATTCAATTTTTTAATTTCGCGTTTCTCCTTCAAAAACATTTTTAAAATAATTAAATCTCAATATTTCTGAAATTAATAGCATGAGGAATTAAGACAATTATTATAATTATGAAATTTGTTAATAAATGCGATTTTAATAATTTCAGATCAGAGTTATGTCTATTAAAGATCTGAAATTCGAACTGGATGAAATTGAATTACAACAACAGGGACTGGAAAAACAAGGCGTACGTTTGGAACAAATTATTCGAGAAAAGTGTGAATCACAAGTACTCAGTGAAGGTATTGTTTCGTAATAGAATCAATTAAACATTGTTTCTACTTATAATTCGTATGGTTGTATATAAACATGGAAAAAAGTTAAAAGTTGAATTAAGAAAAACTTTTAACTTCGTTAAATAAATATCCGTTACCTTTTAATTTAACTTAATTTTTTATAATTCGACAACTTTGAACTTTTTTTTTTATTTGGATATAAAGAAAAAAACTTAAAATATTTCAAATTTCAACAGTATTATATGTATAGTATATATAAATTATTTTTTTGATTACCTTACCTTCATAATCAATGTACAAAAATGTAGTTGCACATACATTGTTACACAATATTCACGTTCCTTCAACTTTTTTCCTCAAGGTAGTTTAAATGTTGTATTATATGTAGAGAATTCACAAAAAATTAAGGGGATAATAATTTCTAAAATAATAACAAAAACGTATATCTAAGGGAATTATTGTAATTAATACTGCATGTTACAGCAAAGCATTACTAACAAAATTACATAATTTTAGATGCAAGTTTGGGAGTGGACGTAGAGGAACTTGTGCTGGAATTATTTGCACTTGTCAATGAGAAGAACGAACTTTTCAGGAGACAAGCTGAACTCATGTTGCTTCGCAGGCAATACAGGTTGGAAGAGGAGCATGCTGATATAGAATATCAAATTCGTTGTCTCATGTGCCAACCAGAAGCTACCAAGACTGACTTTGATAAGCAACGAGAAGAGACTCTGATACAAAGGTATACATGATAACAAATTATCAAACAAATTATCACACTTTATGTTCAAACTGCATTTACAAGATTACTTTTTACGGAGATATTTTATTTAAACAGACTGGTAGAAATAGTCGAAAGACGGAATGAAATCGTCGAATGTCTTGAGATGGATCGTAAGCGAGAAGTCGAAGAAGACCGTAGCATACATACGCAAATGGGATTATTCGCAGGTAATTTTGTAAACATTTTACATTGATAAATTTTTCAACAATTGTTGTTTATCTAAATTTGTTATTTCTTATTTGTGTGTGGTAATTACAGCGAAAAACAAAGGAGACCTTACCGGCAACAACAATGAAAGGGCAAACTTACCAAAGGCGAAAAAAAATAAGTTGAAGGAAAAGTTAAAAGAACGAAAATTAAAGAAAAGCCAGAAGAAAGACGCTGACAAAGACGTTGATGAATCCGAGGTGAAGCTCAAACGACACGCCAAGAGAAAGTGGTTTTAAATTTACATTAATATTTAAGTACATCACAAAAAACGTTTCTACTCCATAATTTCTAAAGCTATATTGGCAAACTTATTATAAATGGTCAAAAATACGGCCTTATCTTCTTTATACATAATTTTTCTATGACGCTACATAAAATTATGTAAATTATATTGCAATATATACAAACTTTTTACAAGGCTGGTCCTACATATATGCATTTGTAAATCACATTTTTGGTTTCTTAAAATACTACAACATTACAAAATTAAGAAACAAATTCAGACTTAAATGATCGGCTTTGTTTCTATGATTAAAATATTACAAACAAATGTGTGCATTTACCATCTTAAATAAATTTTTGTTTATATTTATTTGTTTTTTATGGTTGATTCGAGTAATGTAAAATATTTATACTTTGTAGAAACGTTTTAATTACATATTACTTTTGATCCTCAATTAAAGCTAAATGTAATCATAGGTTTGAAGAATCGTTTGTTTAATTTAGCACAATATCGTAGCAAAAGTAATTTAGATAAAATTCACACAACAAAAATATAAATCTCACTGTATAATAATCTCAATAGGAAA